>CAUYTI010139842.1:0-58575 GCA_963575145.1 Galago senegalensis | reverse complement strand
ACCTAAGGTGGCAGGTTCAAATCCCCAGCCTGGACCCGCCAAACAACAATGACAGCTGCAACCAAAAAATAGCCGGGCGTTGTGGCGGGCGCCTGTGGTCCCAGCTACTTGGGAGGCAGAGGCAGGAGACTCGCTTGAGCCCAGGAGTTGGAGGTTGCTATGAGCGTGATGCCACGGCACTCTACCCAGGGGGACAGATTGAGGCTCTGTCTCAAAAAAATAAATAAATAAAAATAAAAGGATCACAAAGAGGCTCCAACTATGAGACTTTGGGCAAGATTCTTGATTCATCTGAGTCTCAGCTTCCTTATCTCTAAAATGGGATAGTAATAAGTATGGTGCAGCTTGTTATAAGCACCAAAATATTCACAGTGGAGTCATGTTACATTTGCATAAAGTTGGAGAAATCCAACGATAGGAATTCCACAGAGGGAGTTGCCGGGAGCGTTTCTTCTAGTCTTTGACTGCACTGAGTGGGATGGTCCTCTCTCCGGTAGAGTCTATCTAATGGTCACCCCTGTTCACCCTTCCCTAATCTCAGCAGCCCAAAGCCTTTGATTTTCTTCAACTCCATAAGGCCCTCCCAGAGCAGCCCCCTAACTCGTGCCGGTTTCCCCTTCCATCAGTAAGTCTGTCTGGCACTCCACCCCTTTCATTCAACCTTATATTTCGAGCAGTAACTATGGACCCAGCACTGAGCAAGGCGAGGTATGGACCGAGACCAGTTGTATATTCTGCATGAAACTCTACTGGCAAAGGGCCAATAACTTTACAGATACGGCCTATTTATTTTCTATCTAGGAACTTTTTTTCTTTTGAGGTAGAGTCTCACTCTGTCACCCTGGGTAGAGTGCTCTGACATCATTGTAGCTCACAGCAACCTCACACTCTTGCGCTCAAGCGATCCTCTTGCCTCAGATCCCAACTAGCTGGGACTACAGGCACCTGCCACAAGGCCTGGCTAGTTTTTCTATTTTTAGTTGAGATGGGATCTCGATCTTGCTCAGAAGTCCTGAGCTCAAGCAATCGACCTACCTCGGCCTCCCAGAGGGCTAGGATTACAGGCGTGAGCCACTGCACACAGCCCAGGAAATTTTTTAAATGATACCTATAACAGTAACATGCACCTAGTAGAGTCATTGAGTAACTAATTGTAAATATTCCTCCACCCAAAGCCTGAGTAGCCCAGTTTGGGTTTTAATACTAGATATTCAAGTCCAGCCCTGGGGCTTAGCCCACCATGCCTCAGCGAGGGCTACCATGCTGAGAAGCAGGCAGGAAGGGCCAGCAGTGGTTGTGGGACAGGTGAAGTTTGTGCTTCTCTGGTTTCGTTTTGTTTTTATTAGCCTGGCACCTGCCCCAAAGAGTACAAATAGGCTGAATGATTTCCCTGCCAGTGCCCACCAACGACACTGATCACTCTCTCCAGGACCCCCCACTTGGACCATGAAGACCCCCATGTGGTATCTAGACTTACAAAAGATTTTTCCTTTTACCTTCATCCCAAGGGCACAAGCTCTTTATTAGAAAGTTGGAAGGGGATTTACTATCATGAACACGACTCTGGGTTCCACCGGGACAGCTGAAAGCCACCAAACGCGTGGGTCCCCACTGACATATGAGACCATCAAGAGACCCAGCAATGGTAGTCGCACATGCCTGGAATCACAGAGGTCAGAAAGCTCGCAAACTGCCCAGAAGCTCCACGGCTTGCGAGCAAACATCATCAACTCTCAATCCCATTTCCTGAAGCCTGGTAATTCTGGAAGAGTCTAAAATCATGTCCCTGCTGAAGTCTTTCATAATGAACATATATCCCACCTCAGTTCCCTTGAATAAGAGTAATTACCACACACAGGAAAGGAAGGTCTGGTTATCCAGGCATTCTGGGGCAATATTTTTTATTTGAGCAACAAAAACTGTGTCACTGACACAAAACACAGCAACCCATTTTTGGTCCCTCAGCATGAGGCTTCAGGCAACCCAAGCTACAAAACAAAATCCTTGAAAATTTAATAATTTGTTCCCCATTAATACCCCAATCCTTGAATTCCATAGTAAAGGAAGATCAGTTAATAATAGCTCCCATCCACCCCTCCTTGGAGAGGCAGGAAGGAGTGGCCGTGCGGGTGAAGCATTGCCCTGCCCTCGTGCAGGAAGCTTAACCTTCCCATCCACTCTGTGAAGCCCTTTCCTGTGCTTCAGTCCTCCAAGCACACTGATGCGAAGCCGCTGAAGACATCACTACAGCTGTTCTAGGTAATTTCCCAAAAAATAAAAAATAAAAGTCATCAGCTAGAAGAGCTACCATAACGCACCTTAATCCTGAGAATAGGCTATTTATAAGCCATCAGTCGAGCAGTGTTCTTTGCCCAGAGTTAGAAAAGACCTATCAAGTAGCTTCTAAAGTGTCAGTTAATTATGTTTCTTCAAGGCAGAAACACTGGATTTGGTCCCAGAAGAATTTACTTCAACTGCTCTCCTGAAAAGAAAATACTAAAGTTATTAAGACAAGTGTAAAAGTTATTGATAGAAGGCCTGATTGCATCAAAAAGCTACTTTTTCATGTGTTTTTTAATCTCAGGAACATAAATTTTTACATAGGAAAAAAGAAATAAATTTCTCCCTTATAACAAGTCAAGATAAACAGGCTAGAATTTTCGTACACAAAGCCTTCAAGGCAAGCTCTCTGTCCCACCTCCTCAGCCTTAGTTCCATAACTTCTTTCTGTATTAAATAATTACAGAAATGTTCTTTGCACTGTATTGCCTCAAAAATTCAACCCCTGTCAGCAAGGAAGAGCAAATCCATTTAATAAGCTTTTTTCTGTCTATTTTTCTCTGTCTTTATTGATACATAATAAATGTACATATGTGGAGGTCCATGTGATAATTCGATTCATACAATCAAAACAGGGCAATTGGAATATGCATCCCCTTAATATTTAATAAGCTTTTACTTGAACAGCTACTGTGTACAAGGTATTGTGTGAGGTCTCTGGAGTGAGGGAGGGGCGGGCTGCAAAGATAAATAAGATTCTTCCTATGCTCACGGAGTTCCGAGAAAGACAAAATTACAGAACCACATTCCAAGTCAGATCGTGCAATGGAACTGTGGAAAACAAAGCCAGATGAACCAGGAGAACACTGATCACTGTGAAATAAAACGTAGTTGCACTCAAGAACCAGACCATGTTGCATTGTCTGTATGAGATTCCTCCCTGGGACAATTTAGTCTTTATAGGACACAGACTAGCCCGGGAAGGAAACAGCAACTCAAAGTACTAGGGAAAAAAAACAGCAAGGGAAAAATTACATCCATGTACTAGAGATAAAATGTTAAGACACTAGTTAAAATATTAATAGACTGGAATGATTTTTCTAATCAAAACTCCTCATGGAGATATTGAAAAAATATAACCAATACACTCTGCTTACTGCATGGTTATCAAATATTTAGTAAGAAGACATTTGCATAGTATGGTAAAACAGATCAGGTCCATACCTGGGAGGAAGTCAAAAATAAAAAATTCAAAATGAACACACACACATACACACACGTTGCTCCTGAGTCCAACTAAAAATTGAAGACATCAAAAGAGTTAAAGAAACAAACACCAGAGATTACACAAGCAAATTCAAAATCAATAAGATAAAAAAACCAACACACTTTCTACTTGACATGTGATAGCTGAATAAATATTTACTGAAGGGATGAAGGAACAAAGGAATGAGGGAGAGAATGAACAAACAAACATGCCCTGGGATCACTTATTGGCCGTCGCCTTGTCTGCAATGTCATTAATAGACTTTTTTTTTTTTTTTTGGAGACACAGTTTCACTTGGTTGCCCAGGTTAGAGTGCCTGGCATCATAGCTCACAGCAACCTCAAACTCTTGGGCTCAAGCGATCCTCTTGCCTCAGCCTCCCAAGTAGCTGGGACTACAGGCGCCCACCACAACCCCCAGCTAGTTTTTTTTTATTTTTTAGTAGAGATGAGGTCTCACTCTTGTTCAGGCTGGTCTCAAACTCCTGAGCTCAGGCAATCCACCTGCCTCGGCCTCCCAGCGTGCTAGGATTACAGGTGTGAGCCACCTCGCCCAGATCATTAATAGATTTTTAAAAAGAAGACATCCCCATACAGGCAGCACAAGACAGAAGTGTTTGGCACTGTACCCACCTTAATCCTCTACTGACACTGCTCTTTCTTCCTCAAGGAAAGTTGGAAAACAGTCCTTGCTATCTCAGGTTTCTGGATTTTCTGGTCTAAGAATCACGTCCAACAGAAAGCAATTTTCCCTTCTCATCAGAAGGGAGATCATGGTTAGAGACACCCTAGGAAGCCTCTGGCAGGGTGGGTACCAGCCCATGAAGGATGTGTAATGCACAAGTGGGGAAAATGTCCCCGGTACAAGCCAGTGAAGTTTGGGGGTCACTGACACATAATCCAGCCCATCCTGGCTCCGGCACACACACTATTATGTATATCAAACCCCATCCCCATTTCCCCAGGGCCTGTACCCCGTATCAAACACTTGTCAGTTGCCCAAACACTGAAATCACAAACACACTATCCCTCGAATATCTGAAATCAATTTGTTTTATCATTCTCTTTTAATGCAAAGTATTTGGACAGTAACAAAACAGAGAAAGAGAAAGAGAGAATAGTTCATCCGCCAGAGTTTATTTTAATTCCAAGTTTTCTTCATTAATGAGACTAATGAGGCTTGCTCTGGGAGTTTAGTGTACAGTAGATCAACCACAGGATAATGCATTGGAAATGTACAGGATCAGTGCAGGAATTAGGTGGAAATTAGAGTTAATACTGGAGAATAAGGAAACAAAGAGCATAGATGGGCCCTTAAAATAGAAAGGACAGCATAGTTCTGTACGTCTTAAGTTTCATGTTATAAATCAACTAGGAAAGTCTATCTCTCAGGAGAAAATTTAGCAATAAAATGTCTAATGGTAGACAGTGGAGGCACTTTTATAGCTTTAGCCTGTTTTTCTAGATATCATCCTCTAGGCTTTTTTTTAATTTAGGGGGCTGGGAAAATATTTAGGTCATGATAGCTATGTAAAATCTTCAACGTGACAATGTCATCCACATGTAAATTCTCCTCATTCAATTTTCAGTATTTGGATAGGTCTTTTTACTAAAACGAGAAGTGAGATCAAAGAATATTTAAACATACTTAGCTTTGAAATTTCTGCTACAAATGTCATGGTGCAAGGGACAATTTGTAGGTACTATCTCACGTGCTCATCAAATAATGTCCCAGAATTGACATTCTAAATTTAATTTTCTACACCTTCTGTTTTGTTTTATACTCCCTCTTTCTATCTAGCGACCAAGATCTATCTAGAAAACATCAAGTGATGTCTAACCTGCGTTCTACAGGTTATGTGGTTATCTAATGCCTGGGCATTATCACACAAAAATACTTTTTACTACAGGTATGCTACACTTTCTAAATATACCACCTTAGCGCCCCACCCTCTCACCCTACACATGATGAGTAAGATAGTACAACATAGGAAAAGATCCACTCTCCCAGCTTGGCCTATAGTTCAAATTGCCAAGTCCATGTAATTCTTCCACCACGACTCACAACAGAGTCCGAATTGAAAACAGATACCTGCCCTCACACTCATAATGAACAACTAACTGGAGAAGATTCGACAGAGTAGATTGTGCATTTTATCGTCCTTTTTGGAAAGTTAAACGACAAGTGTAATTTTTCCAATGTACCATAGGATGTGGTTTTCAAAACGTAAAACATTCTGCCTGGCCTTCTGCTTTCATCTCTTTGAACTGAACGCTAAAGACCCTTTAGACTTGAAAATTCGATGCTTTTACTGCCACTGTTCAAAAAAAATACGCAAAGTGTTTTGGTTGTATATTTTGTTTTATTTCCTCAAGTAAAAAAGCATGGCACGAGACAGCCAGTAGGGGCACTGCCTTGGTCCAAAACCATGGTTTTCTTACTTACCAACTGAGACTTTACGAAATTTAATCTCTCTAAGATTTAGTTTCCTCCTCAAGACAACAAAAACAGTGGGAATGAAAAGAATACCCAACTCATAGGCAAGGTAAACTTAACTGAGTATTGTGAACAGAGTCCAGCTTCCCACCAGCTCCCGTTCATACGTGGTAAACATTCATTAGCCATTAGCCAATATTCCTATTATATCACCTCTTCTCTTGAAATGTATGTCTAGAATCTACAACAGTTGACCAGTTACATGCACAATCTTTATAATCAGGGAATCTTACTTCTCTCAACCCACAGCCGACAATTCTTTTTGGTTGTTTGTTTTTTGAAACAGAGTTGGCATTGTAGTTCATAGCAAGCTCAAACTCTTGGATTCAAGCATATCTCCTGCCGTGGTCTCCCAAGTAGCTGAGACTACAGGTACCTGCCACAACGCTGGGCTAGCTTTTCTATTTTTAGTAGAGACAGGGGTCTCATTCTTGCTCAGGCTGGTCTCAGAACTCCTGAGCTCAGACAATCCACTTGCCTTGGCCTCTGAGAGTGCTGGGATGACGGGTGTGAGCCACTGTGTTGACCACAATTCTTTATTGTACTAGAACAAATCTCTCAACTTCTTCCCTCTCCTCACTTCCTGTACTCCTTTGGGCAAACCACACATTTCTTTCTCTTTTTTTGGAGACAGAGTTTCACTATGTCACCCTCAGTAGAGTACTGTGTCATCACAGCTCACAGCAACCTCCAACTCTTGGGCTTAAATGATTCTCTTGCCTCAGCCTCCCAGGTAGCTGCAGGCACTGGCTACAATGCCCGGCTGTTTGTTGTTGTTGTTGTTGTTGTTGTTGTTGTTGCAGTGGTTTAGCAGGCCCGGGTTGGGTTCGAACCTGCCAGCCTGGGTGTATGTGGCTGGTGCCTACCCACTGAGCTGTGGGCGCCGCCCAAAGCACGAATTTCTTGTCTTTGTAAGTCCTCCCACTCACACCCCCAATGCCCTTCATTCCCTCTGTTTTATGAGGTTTGTTTTCTTATGCGTCCCACTGAGCAAGCTTAATATAACACATGAGCGAATAAACAGTCTGCGTTGCATAAACAGCGTGTTCTTCAAAATAAACAGTAAGCTGCTTTGCACTAAGCCTCACATGAAAATCAACCTCCTTGCTTTATAATACCATCTCACGCCTCTGCTTCCCCTTTAAACAGGTAAGGAGACAAAAAGCACATTTTAATTTATCTGGACAAAGCTTAAGTAACAGTTCACGTGTGTTCACAAATACTCTAAATAAATGAATGGAATAAAGGGGTAAAGTCCAAGTTCTTGAACAATTTTTTATTTTAATTTAAACTATCTAGGCTCACTCACAGCTACAGAGAATCTAGCATGTGGATGTGGGTCTGTATCTCACAATTTCCCTTGTCTTATCGTCAGTTTACCAATGTGTACCCTGTAAATGTTCATCAGTGGAAATCTTTTCAATTCCCATTTTATGTTTCTGGACCCCATAACACAAAGAGTTTCTAGATTTTGCCGGAGTTGAAAAGGAACTATCTTCCAGCTAGGCATCTGGGGTTACCTGTTTGTTGTATTTAGGGGTATAGGGAGAAAGAGAAATGGGTGTTTTTAAGTATTTGTGACACTTGGGATGGGGAGTCTGGGAAGAGAATGCTAACTTCACACTATCCATCCACATCTCCCTACGAGATTTTGAAAGAGAATAGCCTGTGCCTTGGAATTGACTACTGAGGCCCCCTCTGTCAGGTAGCTGCTCCAGGCTCAGCAATCAGAGAAATAGGCACAAAGCTACCTTGTGCGGAGCCTTGGAACGCTCAGATTTCAGTTCAGATGCAAAAACGAGGCTCCCTCCCTGCTAGCATTTTCCCAGGGTCTCAGCCAAACTTGCTCACTCTGCATTTGAGAGGCAACGCTGTACTCCAAGCTTCTGTAAGAACCGAAAGACAGGTGAACTGAGGGCAGGGGACGCCAAAAATGTTTCTTTAAAATAAATGAAATGGTAATGTTCTTAACCTCTCCCCTCAGTCACATGATGAAAAACAACAGATTGTGATGAGCCCTCGTCTGGCCCCCGTGAAACCCCCGCATCTTGGCGCCTCAATCTGCCATGGCGACATGTGCTGACAAAATACTCTTCATCAACGAATGGGATAAAGGGATGAATTCCGAGTTCTTGAAAAAACTTTTTTTTTTAATTTATAGGACTCAAGCAAAGGTAGCTGCAATGCATCAGGCACACGGGCAAGGTTGCTCTCTCCCGATTTACCTTTTCCTTTCTACTATTGTCAGTTCAACTATTGCTGACTTAAATAGCAGAGCGTGATCGTCAGAATAAATTAACATGGTCCAAAGAGCGCTTTCAGCTCTTTAAACACACAAAATCATCATAGTCTCTCCGTGCAACAAAACTCCCGATGGTCTGTAAGGGCAACTTACTGTCACTGCGTTTCCACGTTAACCGTCCAAAGTAGGAGTCTATGGCCGTAAATAGTCCTGAAAAACATTGCGTGTAAATCCGCATAATGTATTCTGAAAAAGGGAATTAACGCATCTCTATCATTTAGGATACTTTCAGCTGTAAATGAAACACATAAACTTGCCTCAGACAATAAGGATATATATTATCTCACACCATAAAGAGCCCGAAGGGAGTGGGCACCAGAGATGGGTG
Source organism: Galago senegalensis (assembly GCA_963575145.1). Lineage (NCBI taxonomy): Eukaryota > Metazoa > Chordata > Mammalia > Primates > Galagidae > Galago > Galago senegalensis. The sequence continues at coordinate 49,902 of CAUYTI010139842.1, read as the reverse complement.
ATTCAATAGCTCAGAACATACTAACTTCCCTCTCCAGCTGGTAACAAGATGGCAGAAGCAGCGCCAGACATCACATTCAGACGCAGCACTGAGCACAGGAAAAAAGGTAACCTTCCCTTTGTGTCCGTCCTTGAAGGAGGAAACCCCTACAAAGAAGCCCTCTCAGCACTGGCGGTGCCTGAGTCACTGGTCCATGCCTTAATCAATCAGTGCCATGAATGGGAGGGATTGGACTCAAGGGAGTCCACGGAAATGACCACGGTGGAGCGGACTGGACGTCCAGCAATCAACCATCATGACCATTACACCCCACGCACCCTTGTCTTCTCACTACTCATTTCCTAAAAATGCCCTGGTACAGGTAAACCCCAGGTCAGGTGCACAACCGAAGAGCCCCACGATACAATCATGAACCAATGTGTCAATTGTATCCCCACGGAGGGTCAAGTCCATGTTGTCAGACTGGGAAGGACACTACGCTGGGCACATTTAATAAGTCAGTAGTAGCAAATGCTACTTTCCCCAGCAAATGATATAACAAAGAGAGTTTTAATAGAAGTAGGCACCTAGATTCCAACATCTGCATTTAAAACCCAATGTTATTTGGGTTGTGCTTATTTATCTTTGAAACCTTAACAAGTCTGGATGTTGAATCAACTGGGCTTAGTATAAGAAGGAGGCTAGACAGAAACAGGGCACATCAGGAAGCAACTTAACAGGAGAGAAACGCCAGCGACGTTTTCCCATGAGATCTGCAGACGACCTGATAAGAGCTTACAGATCTGCCCCACAGACTCGCTCACCTCTGTTACTCTTCTCTCCCTCTGCTGCACCCGCACGGCTTCCCTGCTGGTCCCATCCCAGGAGGCTTCTGCCCTTCTTTTGGTGTGGTTATGGCTTTTTCCTTCATTTCTTTCTTCAGGTCTCTGCTCAGAGGTCACCTTCTCAGTGGGACTATTTCTGACCACTGTAGAGGCCCGGCAGACTCCCTTCCTCAAATATTCCCATCTCCACTGCCCCTCTATTTTTCTTCATAGTTCTTTTTTGTTTCACCCTCTAAAATATATGTTCCCCAGGGGCAAATGCTCAATAAATATTTGCTGAATAGATGAAAGGGGATAAGAAAGAACCAAAATAGGAAAACAAACAAAGAAAAAACACTCAAGACTTTTATAAACATATGCCCAGACCTATGAGCAGGGCAACTGAGATTTAGACACCAAGAGGTTTTTTTCTCATGAAGTCAAAAGTAAAATCAATTATACCTCCACTGGGTATATATTCACTTCTATTAGTCTGGCTAATAAAATCCATTGTAAAAGCACAACATACGCCTGTGGTCCCAGCTGCCTGGGAGGCTGAGGGAAGATGATCTCTTGAGCCCAAGAGTTTGAGGTTGCTGTGAGCTATAATGCCATGACACTCTACTGAGGGTGACAGAGTGAGACTCTGTCTTAAAAAAAAAAAAGAAGGCACAAAATAGTGTATCAATTATAATTCTCCAAGGTGAGTTTTAAGAAGTCAAATTATTTTACTAAAATTAGCATTTAATGCCCAAGAATGATACAACACAGGTACCTTTTCTCGTTCCCTCCTTTTTTTAAAGAAAAATGAGGCACCCCAGTACTGCCTGTAAAGGCATTCACAGTTCAGTTTCTCAGATGTCATGCGGTCTGTTTTGTCTTTTTTTGTCCAAAGGGATAAAAGGGAGACTGGTAACAGGTTTAATGGCTCAGTCTACACGGAATTTAGGAGAACTCCTGTTAGGTCCTTACTTTCTTTTCCGCCGTGGACACAGGCAATGGCCTTGCTCAGAGCACCAGGAGTAAATGCACTACCCACTGCAAGGTCTCCAGGCACTCAGATTCCTCCACCCACAAAAGATGCCCTATGAATCATCTGCCCTGCCCTGAATACTCCCCAATTACACAACCAAGAGAGCCATTTAGGTGTTCCCCAAAACATGTGATTTCCAAGGGAACATTTAGGTGACTCAGAATAAAGATTCTTGAATTAAAGGTCACAGAAGTACCTACAATCCCAGATCAAGAATAGCAGTAATTTCCTTGGCATTTCACTTCTGCACTCCCTTCCACTACCAATCCCAGGAAATCCAAAGGTTTTAAATACCAAGACCCAGAGTACAAGTGCACAGTTCTTACAGCCTGCAGAGAAGTATGATCGAGATTTTCAGATTAGGTTTGGTCAACAATAGGTCTTTCTTCCGTAACTCCTATATGAAATTTAAGAATTTAACAGGTTCCAAGCAAATGAATATTTCATTCTTGTTTCATAATATAATAAAAAGTCCTTTTCATTGGGAGGGCTTAAATGTAAGCCAAGACTCCAATTTCTGATTCTATCAGTATGCTACCACCAGAGTCCTATTGAAAGGGTTCATTCCTTAACATACCACGGCAATCAACCAGCTTCTCCCGGCAGGGGTGGGGGGTCTCAATCACAAGCTATCAATAATACACAAAACAGAACCAATTCTGGCCCAGTCCACTACAGACAAGGAGGAAAAATTCTTCATATAGTTACTTTAAAACTTCAAAGTTTACATAGAGAATTCAATCCCAAAAACAAGAATAAAAAGCTGCCCTCAGATGATATAAAGTTTCTACTTAGACCCATATACTTCAGGCTCAAGGATATTTTATATTATTACAAAACCGTTGTTCTTTTTCCCAATGACACAGGGAAAAGAGCTCCTGAGATAATCTAATTGACAGGGTTCCATTTTATATATCTCCTAAAAATAAGAAGTCTGAGCCAGATGATAAGAATGCCTTTTGAATAAAGAGAAAGTTTATTTCTTTTTGTACGAGTATCTTCAGATCGTTCTAATCTTACAGTTTATACGTATACATACAACTGCAGATGACCAAGAAGGGATCCATTTTTTACAGGTTAAAGAGTTGTTTCTCCGGCTCAGCACCCGTAGCTCTGTGAGTGCAGCGCCAGCCACATACGCCAAGGCTGGCAGGTTCAAGCCCGGCCCAGGCCTGCTAAACAACAATGGCAACTGCAACCAAAAAATAGCCGGGCATTGTGGTGAGCGCCTGTAGTCCCAGCTACTTGGGAGGCGGAGGCAGGAGACTCGCTGAAGCCCAAGAGTCTGAGGTTGCTGTGAGCTATGATGTCACAGCACTTTACTCAGGGCGACAGCTTGAGATGCTGTCTCAAAAAAAAAGAGTTGCTTTTCCTTTTGTTATGTGGGTTTAAAGCCATGGTATCTGTTATAAGGTATCTAAGCTCCAGATGAAATTATGGTGCCCTATTCCATAGGGGAAAGTCTCATTTTCTTTGCTTTCCAGCAGAGCTTTCAGCCACTCGGCTTCCAACAAGGGACTAACCAGCTATCCCTGAGTAACTGGAACACACGTCTAGCCCTGTCTTTACCTGTTTTAAGAGACTGCCTTTCTAGGACCCATAATAAAAGAAGTCCTTATCAGAGGACTGTCCTTATCACCAGGCAGAGTGACCCCACAGACTACTGACACACTGTGTTGCCAGTGAGCGTGACATTCACAGAGGGCAGACAGACTCATCATAATCTGCTACCAGCAGCAGCCACCAAGGGGACTACTGTCCACCAAGGGGACTAAAGACACAGCACTCTCCGCCAAATGTGGAACCAACCCAAGTGCCCATCAACCCCCAAATGGATTAATAAACTGTGGTATGTGTATACCACGGAATACTCTTCAGCCATAAAAAGACAGAGACTTCCTATAAAGCATCACAAAAATTGAAAAGTAGGCATCCACGTACTCAATACTAATTGGAAACCAATAGATAAACAACTACACACCCACACAGGAGAAAAACACAATGAAATTCAAGGGGCGAGAAGGGGCATTGGTGTGGGCCTGTCTAAGGGGCACCATGTGGGGTGTAAGACACACCTCCTGGGTGAAGGGCTCAACCTGGTCTTTACCTAACAAATGCAAACAATGTAACCTAATCACTTATACCCTCATATTAAACTGAAATTTAAAAAAAAGAGAAAAAAGGCATAGCACTTTTCCCCAAGCAGGTGGGAAGGGAGCACAAAACAAAGTCCAGAAAGAGTGGGAAGCCGTCAAGGAATAAGTAACTCATCCTTTCCAGAAACGCTCGCTCAGTACCGTCATTACGGACGGACTCTAGCCGCATCCAGTCTGCTGTAACAAAGTCGCCATAGGTCATATGTGCTTCACGCAAAGATTAAAAAATAGAAAAAGAGGGCAGCATCTCTTTTTGGTGCTCAAGGAGTGGGGCACCAGCCCCATGTAGTGGGGGTGGTGAGTTCAAGCCTGGCCCTGGCCAAAACTGAAAAAAAAAAATAGAAAAAGAACATTTTGAAGAGTGAGCGTAGTTCTCCATTCTCCTGGGTAAGCCTGCGGCACCAGCGAGCTGGAGGAAGGCGGCCCCTTGGTGTAGCAGAGCTCCACATGCCTCTCATAGTCTGAGCGTCTCCCCAAGCTGAGTGTGAGCCAGGGGATTAAAGAGGCATTTTTCCTGCAATGGGACCTCAAACGATAACTAGCTACTCTCTCTCTGAGGTTCAAATAAGCAAACAGCATCCCTTGCTGGTCTTCAAATACACCAGGCATCGGCTGTCTCGGGACCTTTGCAAATGTTATTTCTTGGGTCTGGGAGGCTTTTCTCCAAAATATCTGTATGTCCTACATAGCTCATTCCCTTGCTTTCTTCACGAATTACTATAATTATTATTATTACATTAATTGGTATTAACATGAATGTCTCCTGATCAGGGAGGACTTTTGGGGACTGCAAACTAAACTTTCACCAATCCTCCCCTGCTTTATTTTTTCCCATAGCACTTAACACCAGTCAACACACTACACATTTTTCTTATGTCTCTTATTTGCCATCTCCCCTTCTGGAATGTCGTCTCTGTGAGGGCAGAGAGTTTTCTTTTACTGTTTTATTCACTGCTATATCACCAACACCCAGAAAACCCCATGTTAAATATCTACCAAAAAAAAACCCAATAATCTGCTCTAAAGCTAGAGCAAAACTGGACACGTTAGTCTTTCAAGATGACACGCGGTTCTCATTCACAGCATAAGACAGTCCCAAGAGAATTTCAGGAGTTCTTTTTTTTTTAAACTTTTTCTCTTAACAACTTCAGGTTTAGGAAAAGTTGCAAAGAGGGTTCTCGGATGCTCTTCACCCGGAGTTCTCTACTGTGAGCGCTTTATCTACCGTGACGCGCCTTCACAGAGGTGCAACACGATTAACTACACTACAGAGTTCGTTTGATTTCACCAGTTCTTCCACTAATATCCTCATTGTTCTTAGAGTTCATGACCGTTAGTCTCCTCCATTTCTGTGGCAGCTTCTCAGTCTTCACTTGTTTATTATGATCTTGACACTTTTGAAAGGTCCTTGGTCCTTCTGTAGAATGTCCCTCAATTTGGGCTTGTTTGATGCCTTCTCATAACTAACCCAAGATATGGATATGGAGGAAGAAGAGAGGGACCCTTCAGGGACACGCCATCCTGACACACTGCCAGGGAGGTTGACCTTGACTGCTTGGGAAAGGTGGCGTCTGCCAGGCTTCTCCACCATGCAGTTCCTATTTTCCCTTCCAATAATCTATGTGTTTGAAGTGAGTCACTGCGTCAGCCCACACTCAGTGCTTTTAACTACACATGATGTTTTGTCAGCTTTGTGGCCGACTTTAGAATCTAACTCCTGCAAAAATGCTCCTCCACCTGAACTTAGTCATCAAGGGAAGATGACATATATAAAATTTGGTGACATGTTTCGGAACTACCAACAGTGGGATCAAAACCCAGCTACATAACGTATAACCTCAGATAGAGGAGTAGCTGGTTATCATTTGAGTTATCTCTGTGGCCCCAATCAACATAGAACTTTTTTTTTTCAGAGAATGAGCACACAGATGAAAAGGGTAGAATGCTTAAGGACTGAAATATTTTCCAACACAGCAGGAAAAATCAGAAGAGAAAAGGTAGTCATCCTCCTACTCTGTATCCCAGACAGTGATCCAAAACAATTTCTTGATTGTTGCAGCTGGGTAATAGCCTTTGTCCTATTAATTGTATTTAATCAATAGCATTTATTTAATGGCATTGCAGGGAAAAAAAACTGCATGGCCAAAACTGCTAATTGTCCCTGAATTCCTCCCATATAATAAAATCCCTAATTGGCAGCTTAGGCACATGGCCACCAGGATTAAGGACCATGTTTAAACCACCTTCAGAGATGGATGTGGTCATTGGATTACATTCCAGACAATAAAATGTAAGCACAACTTTTTTTTTTTTTTTTGAGGCAGAGGCTCAAGCTGTCCCCTGGGTAGAGTGCTGTGGCATCACAGCTCACAGCAACCTCCAACTCCTGGGCTCAAGCGAGTCTCCTGCCTCAGCCTCCCAAGTAGCTGGGACCACAGGCGCCCGCCACAACACCTGGCCATCTTTTGGTTGCAGTCATCATTGTTGTTTGGCGGGTCCGGTTGGATTCAAACCCAACACCTTAGGTGTATGTGGCTGGTGCCCTAGCCACTTGAGCCACAGGTGCCAAGCCGGTAAGCACAAATTTTAATCTCAGCATCTAAGGCTAACCACTGTTCCCCTAAGCTTAGAGCCCCCCGAGAAGGAGGGGAGCCTACCTTTATAGGCACTATTTACCCTAATTTTCAGATAAGGAAACTGAGGTTCAAAGGTGTTGAGTAACCTCCTGAATTCCTAATCACTCAAGTGGGGAAGCCAGGAGGGAGCCAGGTCTGACAGCAGTCTTAGTGTTGCCCAGTAAAAGTACAGGATCCAAAATTACGATTCAAATTTCAGATAAAAGGATATATTTCTAATAAAAATGTTTGTGATTCATTTGCAACTCAAACCTAACTGGGCATCGTGTGTTTTTATTTGCTAGATCTGGCAACCCTAGCTCGACTCCAAAGCCTAGGTTCTCGGATCCCATCTGAGAATCCATCACTTGGTAACGTCACACACCGCTCCCAGCAGCCCTCTCACGCACTGCCTTCACTCTGGAACTATTCCATGACTTGAGTTGAACTAAGCAGGACACACACAAGCAACAAAACTCCTCTGCACTCCCCGGAATTCCAGGGAGGCAGAAAGGCGACCCAGCCTGAGGAGTCAGCTTCCTCTCAGAGACACAGGCAGAGCAAAAAGCCAGACCACATGGGGTCACCCAAGCTTTGGAAACAGGGGAGCAAGAGGGATAGGGATGAAAGATGACAGAAAGGTCACAGAAAGGGACACCAGGATTCAGGGGGAGCAGGAATGGTGTTTGCTCTGTGGCTAATGCTACTTTTTTGTCTTTCAAGTAAAAAAACAAAAAACCCCATGGTGCTGCTGATGCTTCTGGGGTGACTCAGTTCCTTAAGGTAAATGCAAAGAGGCACCAAGTCCAGCTTTGAGCAAAAGAAAAGCTGTAAGGTAAACCATGGGAGCTCAGCACACACCGGAAGGGGAGGTGAAATCAGCGCCTGTGGGGGTCTCTGTATATTTGAGAATAAACAGTCCGGGATCAGAGCAATGGCGCACACAGAGGGGTCGGTGATTTCCACCCTGGCTAGCCAGGACAGCCCCCTGGCAAGGTCACTGAAAACTGAGACCCCAATGATGGGGGCAGGCCCAGGACCTTTTTCCTTTCTTTTTTTTTCCCCATGAGATTCTGGTGAGCAGTCAGGTTGGGACCTTCTGATGATGTCCTTTTGTTTGGTTGGTTGCTTGGTTGTCAAATGATCCTTCATTGAAATATTTTGCTTTGTATTTAACTAACTGGGCATCCAGCACAACGCTGTTGATGTCAGCTCTGCCGTCATGAGGGTGGTGGCCATCAACATTGCAGCCCACAGACTGAGCAGTCCCCAGGATGTCTTTAATGGTTCCAGAGAGTTCTCTGGCTAAAGATTAGTGCCACATCTCTTGGGCAATGTTGACAACCCACGGAGTTTAATGTTTTTCTGTTTTTTTCTGTCTCTCAAGGTTCCTGGAGGGCTCTGATGATCAGGGCGGAAACAAAAGGCCCCACTTCAACCTGGGCCTGTCTGTTTTGATGGTCAGTTTCACTGCAATCCTCAGACCCTTCTGGTCACTGGTTGTCTCAGCAACATCCTCAGCAACAGTCTTTGAAGACAGAGCCAGGGGACTGAGCTTGGAAGCCAGGGTAGACGTGCTCTGATTTTGCCACTGGTGCACCTCAGATACACAACTTTGATCTCACTAGGGTCGAACTTAGGCGGCCTATGAGAGGCAGCTGGGGTGGGCTGAACCTGGACGTGGAACCACCAAGGAGACTCGCACACTTGCCTCCTTCCAGCTGAAAACAGAAAGGACTGAAGCTGTCCCACGCTCCTTTCCAACATATTGACAGCCAAATACAGTTCATTATTCTTAAAAAGAAAAGACAAGAAACCAGGTTTATGGAGACATAGTCTACATGCTCTAAAATCTACTCATAGTAAATGTCCAGTGCAATAATGTTTAGCGAATTTATAGAACTGTGCGACCATCATTACAAATGCGTTTTAGAACATTTCCATCACCCTCAAAGACTCCTCACTCCTGTGAGCAATGAACACCCACATCCATCTCCAGCCCAGGCAAGCAGCATCTGCTTTCCGTCCCTGTAAAACTACCTTTTCTGGACATTATGGATAAATAGCAGAATACAATGTCCAGTCTTTTGCATCCGGCTTCTGTCACTGAGCATAATGTTTTCAGGTTCATCCTCAGCGGAGCACGTGTTGGCAGTTCACTCCTTTTCATTGCTAAGCAGTACAGCATTCCATCGTTTGGGGATATTTCTGTTTATCCTTTCACTGGCTCATGGACATCTGGGCTTTTCTCCCTTTGGGCTACTGTGAATAATGCTTCCATGAACCTTCATGTACATGTGTCTCTCTCTGTACATGTTTTCAATTCTCTTAGGCAGATGCCTAATAGAATTGCTGGGTCCGTGGTGAGTTAACTTTTTAAGAAACTGAACATCCATTTTTAACTGGCAAAAGTTATGAAATAGTCACCAAGTATAGATTCCAAGTAATTATCTGTCCTCCCTTGGTTCTCACTGAATGCTAGCATATCTCTTCCACAAAAATGGTATGGGTTTTTCATCAAATGCTGAAGGAAACCACACCTGCATGAGAAAATGGTCCTCCTTGAATACATGTGCAGAGAGAAGATGCTCCTTTTGCTGTTAAAATAAATAACCCTTTAAGCTGAAGGAGTCTCATTGTCAAGCATGGCTGGGGAGAGTCAAGTCTTGCTATTTAGAACATGTTTGTAAAAACTGGAAACAATCTACATGTTGATAATAGAATGAGATGATTAAATACTTCTTGTGTTCTAACCTTTGATTTTTTAATTGAATTGCTCTATGATATCGTGGATGTATATTCACTGTAAAGGAATTGTGTTTACAATAGATTTAAAAATGGAAAGCATATGAGCCCCATTTAAATAAATATTTGTACTTAGCAAATGTTCAGGAAAGTAGATTTCTGCATGAAAGTATTATGGTCATATTTCATTCTTTGTACTTATCTGCATTTTTATTTTCTATATTTTTATCATCGATAATAAGACAAATGAAAATAAATATTGTTTAACTTTTTAAAACATCTGATATATGTGAGTATTTAATTGTCGTGGATAAAAATTCATGTCCCAGAAGTTACATAGTTTTTATTCTTTTTATACCTTCTGCTGGCTAATTCTTCATCACTCTCCAGAATTTGGGAAAAAGGAATTCCAGATAATCTAAAAGCTTGGGATCAAAAGCTACAGTGTCTCGGCATAGCATATCGCTACAATGAATGGCCACTTGAGCTAAGAAAATAGCACAAACTAGGCCGGGCAAGGTGGCTCACGCTTGTAATCCCAGCACTCTGGGAAGCCGAGGCAGGTGAATCACTGGAGCTCAGGAGTTTGAAACCAGCCTGAGCAAGAGGAAGACAACATTTCTGCTAAAAATAGAAAAAAAAAAATCGAACTGGGCATTGTGGCGGGTGCCTGGAGTCCCAGCTACTCTACTCAGGAGGCTGAGGTAAGAGGATCACTTGAGCCCCAGAGTTTGCAGTGAGATAGGCTGATACCACGGGACTCTACCCAGAGCAAGAGTAACACTGTTGAAAAGAGACAGAGAGAAAGATAGAAAGATGGCTCAGCGCCTGTAGCTCAAGCAGCTGGGGTGCCAGCCACATACCCCAGAGCTGGCGGGTTCGAATCCAGCCAAGGCCTGCCAAACAACAGTGACAACTACAACCAAAAAAAAAGACAGCCAGGCATTGTGGCGGGCACCTGTAGTCCCAGCTACTTGGGAGGCTGAGGCAAGAGAATTACTTAAACCCAAGAGTTTGAGGTTGCTGTGAGCTGTGACACCTCAGCACTATACCCAGGGTCATAGCTTGTGACTCTGTCCAAAAAAAAAAAAAAAAACAAGAAAAGAAAGGAAAGGAAAGGAAAGGAAGGAAGGAAGGAAGGATAGAATAAACTTTTCCTGGCATGACACCAGAAACCCACCCCTGAAGATGGCGCACATCAGAAACCCGACTCTTGAACTGACAGTTCTCCGGGCTATTCCCTTGATACATCTTTGCTAAACAGCCACACTTTCCTAAATGTTAAAAACCAGAATGTTCTAGGCCTCAGCTATCTCTCAGTATTCCACATGATGCCACATGATGGAAGCAATATATCCCTCCCCCAGGTGTATTCATCCCATTTTAACTCATCAAAGAGTAACTACCAAAGAACAACTAGTAATTGTGTGGCTGGCCGCTTTGTAGACATACCCAGTCCAGAAAAAGTCCCATCTGTAGTTTCCTAACTAATCCGAGCTGATAACTGGTGTTTACTATGTGAACAGATACTGTATTTCTCTTAATGTTTTCTACATATGAACTCGTGTATTCCTCACAACAACCCTATGAGATGCTACCATCTTAACCATCTCACAGATAAGGAAACTGACCTTTGCAGAGGTTAAGTAACTCGCCCAAGCAACTTCATTAGTAGCTGGATTCCAACCAGGTCAGCAGGGCTCTATGCCTGAGGGCTTCACCCGCCCTCTGCTAAATATATGTGCAAGGTCCTTGCCAGTCTGCTAGTGCTTCTCCCAGAGGGGGACACGGAGGTCCCATATAGTGGCTGTTTGGAGATCAGACACTGAGCTCCAGGTGACTGGTTTGGTGCCACTGCTGGGTCCCTTACTGACGACTGGTTTGCCTCCACTCTCGTTAACTACGGTGCTCGGCTTGATTCTATTTGGGATCTTATTTTCTGACACATCAATTCCCTGACTACGTATCATTTCTCTTTTTTACAATCTGTCAGCATCATTTCACTCCAACTTATCCTGGTAACACTATTCCAGGGTTAAAGGTGCCAAAACTTGTGTGATGGTATCTTAAGGACCTTTCCCCACCAGCCCCCACAGCTCTCCACTCATCCCTGGCTCTGACACTTGCAGGTAGCTCCAAAAAGGTCACAAAGTAAAACTCGCAGGGCTATTTGGCAGATTTGTCTTGGAAGCGCCAATGTACATGGATAAGCCACCTTTTTATAGCCCTTCCCTACAAGGCAAAGGAAACGAGGTTCTAAATACCACGGAGCCACCCAGGGCACCGACACTGAGCTCACTTCCTGGAAGCCAGATGCACAATCGGCATTGCTCTTTTCTACCTCATTATCCAGTTTTAGAATTTTTCTTTCAGAGAAACAAAATAAGGGCATTCTACAGTGTTTCCATGGTGATTTTTTTTTTTTTTTGCTTTCCTTTCTGGAACACTTTCAATATGCAAAATAAAATGTGTTATAGCTCTCTGACAAATTTTGCATGCCCACAGGATAAACATGGTACCCTTCCAATGGTCACGATCCACAAATTTACATTTTAAAAAATGTGCTGTCACCGACATTTAGGGAAACCCACGACAATGATTTCTGTATCACTCAAAATATCAGAAAAAAATCAGAATTATCATTTAATTCACAGAAGGTGTTGGGATGACAAATACTCTGAAACCAAAATGGCTTTGCAAAGAAAGGGCTTATTTGTTCACATTGATTTCTTAGCAAAGAAGTCTAGGGAGGGCCAGAGGGGAGGAGAGAGGGGACTGGTGTATGGCAACCTCTTGGGTGTGGGACCCAACTTCAAGAGGGACTCTACCTAACAAATGCAAACATTGCACCCTAGCTGTTTGTACCTTCACATTAATCTGGAATTTAAAAAAAAAAAAAAAAAAGAAGTTTAAAAAGTCTAAATGAAACACAGAGCAGTAGGAACAGATGTTCAACCTCCATCTGCAGATAAGAATTCTTCACTCGCCTACTTACCACCGACAGATGAAGGAAGTTCACTCATCAAGGAAATAAAAGCTGGCCCAAGTGGAACAGAGCCAGGTCACAATTATTCACTGGTTCAGAGGACAAATGAATTTTCCCAACTTCAGAAGAACAAAGAGAAGTTACATGCGTTGAAAAATTGAATATGCAATTTGAAAATACATAACAGAGGCAAATCTATCGCAGCTTCCCATCCAAAGAGGACGTTTCCTTGTCTATCCGTTCTCGTTCACAGAGACGCAAAAGCCATGTTTCCATACTGCTTTCTTAAATTTCTAGATTTCTTTTTATATTAAGCTCTGCCACCTTCTCAAGTTTACAAATTTAAGGAAAAACCCTAGTTTTGATCAACTTCAAGTGACCCGTGGTAGTATTTAGAATGGATTTTACGGACAACGCTGCACTTCTAGAATAATCAGAAAAAGAGCATCAAACACAACAGCTCTACACCTGCACTCAGCAGCTCCCGCCTCGCCCACCTAAAACACAGAACCAAACGCAGTCTCTGCTCTTCCTGCTTGTTGTCGCATCTCAGCAAATGCCACTGCCATGTGCCCAACCAGCCAACCTAAACATGCTGCATCTCCTTCACGCCTTCCTCTCCCGAGACACACATTTTCAGTTATCTAGAAAGAATCAAGTTCCCAGGATTCTGTGATGGCCCAAACACAGAGCTCATTGGAAGGACCCATCCCTGTCTAGCCTTTCTACCCCTCACTGCTCGGCTCTACCACTCCAGCCCAGATCTCAGGCAACATTTTTAGCCAAGTTCAGTGGTCACACTTCAGTCTGTTATTTGACTTCCTGGCAGCATTTGACAACGGCACCCATCCCTTCCTTCTGGAAGCTCTCGCCTTAGCTCCTGAGACTCAGCTGTCTCCAGCATTTAACTGTGACTTCCCCCACTTAATCCCCACACCTCTGACTCCTTGTCTCAGTTTCTCTACTGTCCATCCCATGTACGTTGTTCTTCACCTTTTCTTTCTGTTTCACCTATTCCCGGGTCACTTTCATCCCCTGTGACAGGCTCCAGTCTCAGGTGTATGGGGAGCATCCATGGTGCTCTATTTCCAAGCAGAAACATCTCCTGACCTCCAGACTCTTATAGCCAATAACCTAATGGACAATCCTACGTGGAGGTTCCGTGAGCATCTCAAACTCATCTAAAACTGAAAACCTGATCTTTCTCACGAAAACTGCCCTCCTTTAACAGTCCCAGATGAGTGAAGAGCACCACGTTTCCCCTCGGAAACTTGGAACCAGAACTTGGGACACCCTTCCTCCCCTAGAATCCACCCTAACTTCTATTGGTTCTCACTCTTGAATATCTCTTGCGTTTTGGTTTTGGGGTTTGTTTGTTTTCTTGTTTTTTTGAGACATGGTCTTACTCTGTTGCCCAGAGTAGAGTGCAGTGCCGTCCACCTAAATCACAGCAACCTCAAACTCCTGGGCTCAAGTGATCCTTCTGCCTCAGCCTCCCAGATAGTCAGGACTACAAGCACACACTACCATGCCAGTTAATATTCTTATTTTTTGTAGAGATGGGGTCTCACTCTTGCTCAGGCTGGTCTCTAGCTCTGGGCCTTAAGCAATCCTCCTGCCTCAGTTTCCCAGAGTGCCAGGATTACAGGCATAAGCCACCGCAGCCAGCCTAAATATCTCTCTTTTTTTTAATTTTTTTTATTAAATCATAACTTTGTACATTGATGTATTTATGGGGCTCAAGGTATTGCTTCAATATACAATTTGAAATGCTTACATTGAACTAAGTAACACATCCATCACAATTATACTCATATCTTAATAGTTTTGAAATGTACCATTGCATCATGCACATTAGGTGACTAGATATCTCTTAATCTCTACATGTTTTCTCCTATCCCACTTCAACTACTCTAGTTTGAGCCACCATCATCACCCTCCTGGTTCACTTGCCTCCCATCTTCTCCTTCACTGTTTCCTCTCCACTGCAGCCCTATAATTCTCAACTCTGGCACACACCAGAACCATCCATGGACCTTTAAATATATACCGTGTTTCCCTGAAAATAAGACACTGTCTTATATTTATTTTTTCTCAAGAAGACACACTAGGGCTTATTTTCAGGGGATGTCTTCCTCTCTGTGCAGAAATGCAGGGCATATCTGCATAGCCACGCCCATCACTAGGTCTTATTATCGGGGTAGGGCTTATATTTAACAAATGCATAGAAATCCTGCTAGGGCTTATTTTGGGGGTAGGTCTTATTTTCAGGGAAACACAGGACATATACATACCTGGGCCACATCCTTGTCACAGTGATCCAATAGGCTTAGAGCTGCTCCCAGGTATCTGCACCATTAAAAGCTCTGCAACATGGTTCTGATTTTAGCTAGGACTGAAAACCAATCAGAGTAATTGTTTCCAACACAACTCTGATTACAGTTTACAAGGTTCTTCATGGTCAACAATGCTGAAAAGTCTTCTTTTCCTAACACGTGCTGTGTTTTCTCTTAATCCAGAGTCATAAAGCCCTGGCTTTAACTTTGCCATCTCTCTCCTCCGAGAGGCCTGCCCTGTCACCTCCCACTCCAGATTAAGTGTCTATCCTGTCTGTTCCTGTCCCTGTCTTTATTTCCCACATTACAGCAAGTGCAGTCAGTGACCGCCTGATTATCTGTGTCACTCCCCACCATTCCAAAAGCTTCAGGAAACCAGTGACCATATATTGCTCAGCTGTAGCCCAAGCGCCTACCACCAAGCCAAACGCAGAGAGGGTGCTTAGCAAGTGAATTAGCAGCAAATGATATGGAACAGACAGACTTACCACTGACTGGTTAAAACATAAGATGGAAAATTCAATAGTTAATAAATTAACACAGTCCTGTGAAAGAAGCAACGGTGAGAGCCATATAAGCTCTGCCTCCATAACACATGGCAGACTTCACCAAAGACACCTCGCTGAGTGGTGAGCTGAGTGTTGGAGGCTGAGCAGAGAATCACTGGAGGACAGGGAGCATTTCAGACAGAGGGAACCAAATGCACCGAGGCAGCAATGCACAGGTGACCGAGCTCTATCGATTTCACACCCAATGTGTCTGGCAGCCCTCCTCCCGCCCCAAACCTGTGGTCATTCTTCCCAGGGCCTCCTGCATGAGTCAGCTAAACTACAGCAGAACCTTCCTACTGCTGCCTGCAGTATAGACCAATAACCCTGATCTTTCTGCTGTGAATAAATAATAAACACATAAATTAAACCTCTAACAGCCCCTGCACCCAGGAACGATCATATCCCCAGTTCATGCTAAGGCATCTCCAGGAGTACAGCACCCCCCTCCCTCGAGCTTCCAGCCTTGTCTGCACGTCACACCAAACCAGTGCTACCTGCAACCCTCTCATAGAGCTCCCTCCCCACTGGACTCTGCTGCCCACCTCCCACTTCCATGTGCCCATGTCTTTAGTCGCTGTACTAGCTACACAGCCCGTAAGAATGCCACACAACAAAAACCCCAAACTTCAGTGGCAACAGCCCTGAGTGTCTATTGCTCAGGTACCTGGGGTCAGGAGCAAGGTCACACTGCTCATCTTGGTGGACACACCTGTAAGTCTGGGTCGATGGTTCTCAACTAGGGCAGTTTTGCCCCCGAGGGACAGTGGGCAGCGTCTGCAGATGTTCATGGTTGCTGCAGCTGAGGAGGGAGTCCTGGTACCTTGCGGGTGGAGAACAGAGATGATGCTAAATGTCCCACAATGATCAGTGGCCACCGCAAATAATCATCCAGCCGCAGACGTCCTCGGCGCTGTGACTGAGAAACCACGGCAGGTGTCAGCTGGCTGGTGGCTCATCTAGGATGGCCGGCCTCACCTGGGATGATGGGGGCAGTGGAGCTCTGTCCACTTCTCTCATCCTCCACAAGTCATGGGGCATCTTGTCGTGGAGATGGGACAGGAACGAGGACACACAGAATTACCCCACGGGTTTTACGGGTTAGAACCGGCACATCACCACCTGTGCTAGGTTCCATCAGCCAAAGCACGTCACAGGCCTGCCCAGACCCAAGGAGTTGGGAAACAGACTCCAAAAGAACTTCAGCCACTCGGCCAGGGGTGTGTATAAGGACAGGAGGTAATGCTGGCACAGTCAACCGTACTGCTCCTGTTCCTTCTGGGAGGGAAGCAGATGAATTTGGAATTCTTAGTGTTTCCCCCTCTCTGCTCCCTCTTGTTTACATCTCTCTTTGGGTCTTCAAAGTGTTATACTTCATAGGGCCCTTGCTCAGGGCTGGGAGGCAGCCAGCATTCCCCGAACCAGGCTCTGGCTGGCACTATTGTGACTGGGCCCGCTCTGATGGGCTGGGGCTGTGCACACAGTTGTTATAAGGAGCCTTTGCTCCTTATCTCCCCTACTAGGATAGGGAATCACTCGGTTGGTGCTAGAATCTGTCTTAAGATACAGTTTAAGACCAGGGTTAAGTTCTCCCTTTTCCGTGTCCTGGGCATTAAACATACCTACTAGCACCCAGCAGGTATCTAAGAACTATTTAGTGAATAAATGAATAAATAAGTGTATTCATCTAAGGATAGTGACTGTGATGGGAGTTTACACCCTGGGATGTCCCTGATTCAATGCAGAAATCCAGAAGATTCTCCTAAAGAGACTGTGACCAAACAGATTCATCCATCTAGATTCTAGAACTTTGCCCTGCTCTTCATCATTCGCTATGAAATACTGATTCTCTTTCTCCATCACATGAACCAGCAGTGATGTTGTTGGCAGACAAAATATAACTCTAGTCCCTGGATACACATTCTTTCCAACACCCCAACAGAAATAGTCATTAAAGTAAGTTTTAAGCCTCACATCCACCAATATTGCCTTGTGCAACCTACTCACGTGTCTGTCATCCACAGGGGTCTCCACCCTGGCTACAAACTAGAATCACTTGGGGGAAACTTTATAAAATAACAATGCTCAAGCTCCAATCCAGATCGCTGTAAATCAAAAGCTCCCAAGTGCTCTCACATGCAGCCAGAGTAGAGAAGTGCTGAGATCAGGCTCTCCACTAGCAGGGAGGCAGTAATGACTCCGCATGCTTGTTCTTCAAAGATAAAATGTAAGAAGATCTCAAATCACTGTAAGATTTTATTTGAATAAAAGGTTCCAGATTTAAGCAAAATTTGGGGTAATGTGGGATTAGGCATGAACAGTGCGTATTACTGGTGATGATCTGTGTCAAGTGGGACTCCAGGAAAGAGCCTCTTTTGCTCCTAGATTGTTCATTATTGTTGTTATTGTTGTTTACAACTTTATAATTTTAGTTTTTTGTTTTTTTTTTTTTTTGGCCAGGGCCGGGTTTGAACCCACCACCTCCAGTATATGAGGCCGGTGCCCTACTCCTTTGAGCCACAGGCGCCGCCCTTCAGTTTTATAATTTTAAAGACATGAACTATTTTGAAAAAGATCTCTAGATAGAACATCTTACACTCACCATTTATCCAAATAGATTAGATTGGGACCAGTGATTAAGTATCAGAATATCTAATACTGAATCTCTTATATATAAAACATGATAAGTGAACAGTTACAGTTACAATTATATATTCAATCTGTAGCCAATTATGATGGATTTAAAATAGGCCCACAATGGTTCAGTGCCCATAGCACAGAGGTTATGGCGTCAACCAAGTACATCGAGGCTGGCGGGTTCAAACCCGGCCCAGGCCAGTTAAACAACAATGACAACTGTAACAAAAAATAGCTGGGCATTGTGGCAGGTGCCTGTAGTCCCAGCCACTTGGGAGGCTAAGGCATGAGAATTGCTTAAGCCCAAGAGTTTGAGGTTGCTGTGAGCTGTGATGCCACTGCACTCTACCAAGGGCAACACAGTGAGACTATATCTCAAAAAAAATAAATAAAATAGCCCCACAAATTTTCTGAAGTCCCTTCTGTCAAACAGTGAAGCCTAATTCCTCTTTTCTTGAGGGTGGCTGTGCTTAGGGACTGACTTCTAAGGAATAGAATCTGGCAGATGGGGAAGCACATGGAGTCCAGGGCCAGGTGGACACTGGCACTGTGGCTTCCTCCTTGCTCTCTTGAATTGTTCCTTGGGAGCAGTCGACTGCCATGTCGGAAGGGCACAGAAGTAGCCCTAGGGAGGGGCCCAGATGACAAACAGCTAATATCTGTCACCAGGAGCCAGCAAAAACTGAAGGCCCTGCCTACAGCCCCATAAGGGAGCCACCTCAGAAGTGGATCCTCTCGACACCGTCATGCCTTCAGATGACAGCAGCCCTAGCCAACATCTTCTTGTTTTTAACTTCAAGAAAGACCCTAAGCCAGAACCACGTCACTTATCATTTCCAAATGTGTGACCCACAGAACCTGTGAAATAATAGATATTTGTTGGTTTAAGTTTGCTGTTTTAGGGTGGTAGTTTGTCATGCAAGTAATAGGAAACTAAATCACCATCATAAAACTTTCAACAGAGGCCAGGCGGGGTGGCTCACACCTGTAATCCCAGCACTCTGGGAGGCCTAGGCAGGTGGATTGCCTGAGCTCAGGAGTTTGAGAATAGCCTAAGCAAGATAGAGATCCCATCTCTACTAAAAATGGAGAAACTATCTGGGCCTTATGGCAGGTGCCTTTAGTCCTGGCTACTCTGGAGGCTAAGGCAAGAGGATCACTTGAGCCCAACAGTTTGAGGTTCCTGTGAGCTATGAAGATGCCATTGTACTCTAGACCAGACAACAGAGTGAGATCCTGTCTCAAGAAAAAAAAAAAAACTAACAGCAGTTAACACCCAGGGAGCACTTGACTACCACAGTCCACAAGGTAGGTGCTGAGCATACCCTCACTATTTCACAGCTGAGGCAGTGAAGCAAGTGACCTCCCCACAGTCACAGAGTTAACAAATGGCAGAGCCAAGTTTTGAACTCAGGCTGTCGTTCTCAGAGCCCCGCCCATTTAGTTCCAGCACCAAAGCCTCAGGCATGGCCAGCAAGGCCCCCACGGATGGAGGGGCCGCCTCCCTCTCCCAGCAGCACACGCCCTTTGCTATGCTCCAGCCGGGCCGCCTCCCTCCTGCACTCCGCATCCGCACACCTCCCAGCTCTGTTCAAGCTGCTCTCACCTCTACTCACCCTCACCTGCCTGTCCAACTGACCATTCTTGCTCATTACCAAGACTCAACCCAAGAGCTATAGTGTGAGTGTGTCTCCCAGAATTCCTGTGTTGGAAACTTGGTCCCCACTGCAGTGTTGAGAGGTAGGACCTTTGGCCTGCAAATTGGTCTAGAGGGCTCTGCCTCATGAATGGATTGACCAACCCACTTGTAGATGGATTAATGGATTATCATGGGAGAAGGTTGGTTTTCATGACAGTGGGTCTCTTATGAACGCCAGTCTGGCCATCTGGGTTGAGGCCTCTCACCATGGGACGCCCTGTGCTGCCTGGACACTCTGCAGAGAGTCCCCACCGGACAAGAAGGCCCTCACCACATGTGGCCTCCCACCCTTGGACTTTCCATTCTTCATTAATTACCCAATCTGTGATATTCAGTTGTCACAGTACATAATGAACTAAGAGGCCGAGGAACTCAATGCCCATCACCTGGCCCATTTCAGTCCCTACCCAGGCAGAGTGCTCAATTCTTCCATTGTGGCCCTAAGAACCCTAAACAGACTTGTTTCCCAACACTTTGTGATAGATTAGAGCAGTGGTTCTCAACCTGTGGGTCGTGACCCACAGAAACTGTATTAAAGGGCCACAGCATTAGGAAAGTTGAGAATCACTGGATTAGAGTATTACTGAAAAAATATCCACTGCCCTCTCCTCCCAGGTGAGCAGAATGTCTTTCCCTGCCCCGCTGACTTCAGACTTGGCCACGTCACTTGCTTCTGTAGTGGAAAGTGAGGAGATGTGAAACAAGTGAAGACTTTAATGCATTTGTTGCATGGTTTGGGCTGGGCTCCCATGCACCTGTCACTCATTTGCCAGGTAGCCTCTAGACCAAGGAGAACAGAAACACTGAAACAGGCTTGAACCAACCCACAGCCTTGAGTCAAGTGCAGCCAACCCAGAGTTTAAAGCAGAGCCACTCCAGTTGACCCTTCAACCCATGAGCAAGAAAAATTAAATATATTATTGCTCCCTGCCACTGAATTTGGGGGTGGTTTATTACCCTGCATTATTGGACCAAGAACTGTCCAACATACACCTGGAATTCTTAATTTCATGTGTTTGTTTACTTATTTTGACAGCTCAAAACAGTGCTTAAAACATTAAGAGCTCTTAGTAGACTTTTTGTTGTTAAAACATAATTCAGATACCAACAAATTCATCTCTTTTAAAATGTAAAATTCAAAAATTTTTAATGTTTTTACTAAGTACTACAAACAAATAAGAAACCATCATCATGGTCTAATTTCAGAACATTTCCATCACTGTAAAAGGAAACCCATAGCCACTAGCGATCTCTTAATAAATTTTGCAAACAAACAAAATGGTGAGTGAAAATGTAAGAAAATTCTTAGAAGAACTCTTATTCCAAATTGCCACCATGATGCAAATGTTGCAAAAAAGAAAAAATTTCCAGAAATGTATCTTACTAGAATAATTTTTGGTCATTTTATTTTTAAGTTATATCCACATTTCTCATTTACTTTAAATATAAATATTTAATATTCTTCTTAATTGCTATGGCAAGGCAAAGGCCATTTGGGGATTTAGTTATTAGTCCACAGATCACAGAGAGATTGTTACATTAAAAGCTACAAAGCATTTTGAAGGGAAAAAAATAATCTCATAGAGTTCAAAGCTGTCAGTAACTGGGAAAAGTACAACACAGAATCTGCTTTTGCACTGAAAATAAAAAACCTCTTCATCAAATGCCAGACATCAAATCTCAACATTTCCAATAGTGAGGACCAGCGCTTCAAAAATTAGCAAATCCACACTTCAAAAAAAAAAACAGTCAAAATGCCAAAAAATGGCAGAGATTGAAAAGCTATTCTCAATGGACATCTTAACACCATACCTAAAAACTGCTACTACTTTTTTTCTTTAGATAACAAAGAAAACAATAAAGAATCTATAAAGCCAAGCTTGTTTCTTTAGATTAAAAGAGCAAGAAAGACAGATCGAGATGTCTTATTTCAGAGAGTAACCCCATACAGGAGATGCCTTTGGGGCAAAGTGTATTATAGACTTGAATGCTGAATAATGTGATAAATAAGAAACTCATCCAGGGCAAATGTTCTAATCTCAAAAGAAACTTTTTTCTATGTATAGAAAAAGCACCTCTGATACGTATCTGCCGCAGGATGAAACTATTTTGCCAAAGGACCCTAGAACAGAGTCGTTCTAATCATCACTAGTCCCAAAGAAGGAAAGAAAGAAAAGAAAAATCTGAGCAAGAATCAGCAAAATAACCAGCGAACTTTCTAGCATCCCAACTCCCTCTTCTTTCCCCTGCTTGCTCTGGGTAGGACCCAGCTGTACTGTGCCAATCTGGGTCACTCAACACAGAGGATCAGTGGGCGACAGCCGCTGTATCCACTTTTAGAAAGGCCCCACCTGTCTGGGGCAGGCTCAGGCACAGAGCCACACATTCCCTGGACCTGGAGTTCCCCGCGAGCAGCAACTGCATGGTTTCTCTATTTCTAGGCTTCAGGCTCCAAAAAACATATCCCCACCTGAGAAATGCAGGGTGTCCATAAAGTTCATGTGCAATTTGTGGGCCGGGTGCGGAGGCTCATGCCTGTAATCCTAGCACTCTGGGAGGCTGAGGCGGGTGGATTGCCTGAACTTACGGGTGCAAGACCCCCGTCTCTAAGAACTAGCTGGACCTTGTGGTGGGCACCTATAGTCCCAGCTTCTAGGGAGGCTGAGGCACTCTACCAAGGGCAACAAAGTCAGACTCTATCCTAAAAAAAAGTTTGTGTGCAATTTATTAAATTGTACTAAATTGCACACGAACTTTATAAACACCCTACATAAAATTAAACAGGAAAAACAAACCAGATACTGGTGTTGGATACTTCCATTTCTAACATCTTCTAAAAGCTGTTATTTTATAAAATAATTACAAATGTATAATCTATACAGGTCCACATACGTTGGGAAGAAAGGAGAATTGAGGTACCCAGTGTGGACTTTTTAATTTTATTTTCAAAATCAACACGTCAAAAATCAATCGGGCTCATTCACTCATACTTTTACACCGACTAGAACAAACCAGGTCCTGACCTGGACACCTGATACTCAGTCATGCCTCTAAAAATGACACGTTTCTAGTCTTACAAAAATAGGAATGAGATAATCTTTTAATGCCTCTTTTTTAACCACTCCCAGATTATAATCTTATGCCCGCCTCTAAGAAGTAGGCACTATTCTAAGGTTTTTATTTATTTTTTTAAGGCAAGCATGAAACAAAGTTTATTGAGGAAGGGAAAGGTGGGCTCATCGAGTAGGAGCAAGACACAGGCTTATGGACAAAATACGTTCACCATAGTCGGGGTCCTCAAACTTTTTAAATAAGGGGCCAGTTCATTGTCTCTCAGACCGTTGGAGAGCTGGACTGCAGGCCCGGGACGAGTCGGCTGCTAAGCAGGACAGGCAGTGGTGGCAAAAACACCCGGCAGGCCGGATAAATGACGTCAGCGGGCTGCATGTGGCCCGCAGGCTGTAGTCTGAGGGTCCCCCTGCCGTAGACGGTGAATGGGCCTCCACAGTCAGGCCAAGTAGACAAAGAGGCCTCCGAGGTGTTTATTTTAATTCTTCCCTTCTTTTCCTTCCTACCCAGGCATGTGTTCTTACATATGACCACATTTTAATTAAAATGTTAGTGACAATTGGTGGTGGCCTCCGCAGCATCATCCACTTTCCCCATTTTTCTACCAAAAGTATCCAGATTTTCCTTTAGCAAATTCACTGCTTCCCTGTTGGGTAGCAGGCAGCATTTCTGATAGGGATGGACCAGGATAGACCCTGACTGGCTTGAGGTAATCAACTCATCAGTTCCCCTGGCATCCTGAATGAGGGAGGGGTCCTCTTTCTCAGCCCAGAAGGCATAAAGAGAACACAAGGGCTGAGGTAGCTCTTTCCCAGTCAGCCCTTAGAGGATAACCTGGACCTTCTGGAGTGGGGTAGGGCAGGTGTGGGGACTGGTAGCACAGGAGACCAGCACATAAAGCCACGCAGTGCACAGCACAGTGGACAGGCAGAGAATCCAGGACCTTGCTGATCTCATGGGGCTGCTGAGTCAGGCTCACCCAAGTAGGGATCTGTCTGCAGACTGTCAACTGAGACAATAAACCACTCTTCCAGAGCCAGTTCCGGTTGGATTTCTGTTGCTTGCCATCATAACAACGTGCTAACTAAAGCACAAAAAAAATTACGAATGGAAAAATTATCAAATACACATGCACTAGTTTAAAATCTAAGAAATAAAATTTTTAAATACATCCTATGACTCACAACTCTTGATGAAAACTAAGTCAGTGGCAAATCATGTCACAGCAATGTCATTGCCACTGGGGAACCAGAGTCCCCACATGCACAGGATGTGGCGTTGGGGAGAGGCGTGGAGCATCCTTTGGACGAGATCACTGACATTCTCAGGTGGCAGCAATTGTCAAGAAGTGTATTGGGTGAGAGAACTTATCTTTGAAGTTTCTTTTAAAAGTACTGAAAACATATGTAGGGACGACACTGGCCTCCAGCACCCTTCAGCATCCCCTCTCTCCACTCTCCACCCAGCTCTTCACTCCTGTTCCCTGTCCTCAATACCCCTCAAGGATGCCCCTGGTGAATAGCCTGGCTGCCCCCCACAGTGTGGTGGTTATAAGCACAGGGAAAGCAGCCAGACTAAAGTGACTTGAAGATCAGACCCACCATCCGATGACTGTGTGGCCCCTGGCTGTTCATGCCTCTCTCCGCATGACGGTAGCAATGAGAGTTTGCACGTACTCAAAGGATGGCTGAGAGGTTAAGTACTTAGAACAGAGCCTGCCAGGCCACCAGCCCTCATTAGCTATGTTTAAATTATTTTTGTCATGAACTATGGCATTAATAATTTGAGGGAGTTTAGAGAAACCCTAATTGCTGTCCTCTAAGAGAAAGCAAGCCACAGCCCAGACAAAGCCAGGCGGCACCAAGGAGTCCCACCTCTGTGCCAGCACTGTGCAGCCCCTCTGATGCCCACTCCAGCTCCACCCCACACCTCTCCCACCCGGACTCCCCACCAGCTCCTGCCTTACTGGCTCCCTTTACTTCTCCCCCATATCAAGGCACTTTATACATCCCCAAGGCTCCACTGAGAACGCGATTTCTTGCTCCCTTTGCATGGTCAACCCCTGCTTATCCCTGGCTCAGGTTAAACAGCACTTTGTCAGAGAGGCTGCCTGGAGATCAAAAGAGACCCCAGCCATCTCCGTGTTCCATGCAACCTGCTCTTCCCCTTCTGAACATGCATCTCATGTATGATTCTGTGTTCAGGGTCTGTCCTTCCCGGTGGAAGGTGAATCCCGCAAGAGCAGGGGTCTGGATTTGTCTCCCATGCCACTGAGTCCCTAGAATTTGCTCGATAAATACACAATGAATGCGTGAATAGTGTCCCAAACTGAGGGAAATTGCCAATACCCACAGACTGGTGGTAGAGAGGCCGCTGTGTCAAAGAAATAATGGAAGTGGAGAAGTCAGCCACCCCCATACCAGTTGTTCCTCCCAAGTCTCTTCTCCTCATTTCCAGCTCACCATAAGTAACTCTGGTGGGGGAGAAGAGTGCTGCTTCAATTACTACCAAGAAACAACATCCCAAAGAAAATCTGTGTCATTTTCAAAGGGGGGGGGCACTATTCTACTACTTTCTCCAAAAAACAGTGGAAAAACCTTTTCCTGGAAATGTGGCCCAAGGGCCTCTGACAGCAGATAAGAAAGGTTGTGCAATTCTTTAAAAAAGGGCATCTCTGTATGACCCAAGATTACAGATCCAGCATTGGAAACCTTTAAGATATTGTTCCACGAGCCTGCGTGTAGGCTCCCGCCTGTGCAAAATATTCACATATGAGTATTTTTACTATAAACAACATACATATTACTCCAAATGCGTGAACAACGTCCCCAAATAAGATACACAGCAAAAGTCCCTGGATTCTACAAGACGACACCGGAAAAAAAATAGACCTTATGGAAAATATAGAGTTGGTGCAGAAGGCTCCAACCCCATTCAATTTTGTAGCCAGAGCACTAGCAATAACAAAAACAGTAAGAACACTAAAAATTGCTAGCACAGATAAAAATATTGTTCTATTTCCTATGACAGGATAAACGTGGGATTTTGCAAAAAGGGAGGGGCGACAAGGGTGCATGATGAAAGGCTGTGAGGAAAGACTGAGGCTGCTGCTTGATGGAGATAAGAGGAAAATGCTGACGGATCTGGGAAAATCAGACGTTTCAATCAAGGCACTGAGCCCAGATGGCGCCTGGAGCAAGACCGGCATCACCTCCTGGGGGGCTGTGCCCTCTGCACTGCCCTCACTGCTGTAGAATAGAAGTGCTAATGAAAATCTCACATGAGCCACTGCAATTTGCACCTTCTCAAGCATCCCTCCCGTTTCCCAAGTGCATATGCAACAATTCACCTTACAGAAACAAATTACAGTACTTGTACTTGCTGGGAGGTCAGGGCCACATCAGGTGAGTGATCCCGGAGCAGAGCTGCAGTTGGGAGGCGCCAGGTGAGCAGGCCAGGAGAAGGGCGGCAGTGAGGGCATCGTCTGCGGGCCCTGCCCTAGAGCCACACCAGACCTGAGTCCTGACCGGCCTGCCTGCCAAGCTTAACATGGGAAAAACTTACTGAAAACAGGCACAGCAGAGAACCAGGAACCAGGACGGGGTGGGGGGTGGGCAGCAAATATCGGTGCCACACAAGGACTCAACAGGACACCACAGGTGGACGGCCTAACAGCGGCAGACAGGGACACACACTGAATGCACATTTTTCTCCCTCTTGTTAATAATAATACTTTTAGTCTAGATCTCACTCTGTATCCAGGACTACTGAATCCAGAGCAGGAGTCAGGGCCCAATCAGGAGGAAAGAAGGTGGGGAAGGAGCCGTGAAGGGAAAAGAAGTGACAACTGTCCCACCGTGATAGTGCACCCTGTGCCCAGGATGGCCTTTCGTCCTGGTCCTCACCACTCTCCCGGCCACACTCACCTTTCAAAACACATTCAAAGGCCTCCATGCTGGGCACAGGGGCTCACACCTGTAATCCCAGCACTCTGGGCAGCCAGGGTGGGTGGATTGCCTGAGCTCATGAGTTTGAGACCAGCCTAAGCCAGAGCAAGACCCCCATCTCCAGAAAAAATAGCCAGGCATTATAGGAGGCACCTATAGTCCCAGCTACTCAGGAGGCTGAAGCAGGAGGATTGCTTGAGCCCAAGAGGGCTCACAATTTGAGGTTACTGTGAGTTACGATGCCATTGCACTCTACTGAGGGCGACAAAGTGAGAATCTGTCTCAAAAAAAAAAAAGAAAAGGCCCCCAGCTACAGAGAATGTGCTCAGGAATCCCACAGGTTCCCCACCCCTGGGACATGCTCAGCAAACAGCATCACACGTGGTTAAGAGAAGGAAGAGGGGCTCAGCGCCTATAGCTCAAGTGGCTAAGGCGCCAGCCACGTACACCTAAGGTGGCGGGTTCGAATCCCCAGCCTGGACCCGCCAAACAACAATGATGGCTGCAACCAAAAACTAGCCGGGCGTTGTGGCGGGCGCCTGTGGTCCCAGCTACTTGGGAGGCAGAGGCAAGAGACTCGCTTGAGCCCAGGAGTTGGAGGTTGCTGTGAGCTGTAATGCCACGGCACTCTACCCAGGGGGACAGCTGGAGGCTCTGTCTCAAAAAAAAAAAAAGAGAAGGAAGAGGGAGAGAGGGAGGGGCAGGCCACCTGCGTGGTGAGGGCGGTACTTGGGAGCCTGATCTTGTTAGAAGTTCACTTTTACTTCTCAGGGGTCCCAAACACTAACCCTGGAAAGCCACCCTCTCCGATGATTAAGCATATACTGAGCCATTCTTCAGAACAGAGCAGCACACCATGGCAATCACCGGTCCACTCTGGAACCACACTGCCAGGGTTCAAATCCCAGTTCTGCCACTTCTTAGGTGTGTGACTTCAGGCAAATCAGTTAACACTTCTGGGCTGCTGTTTTCTCATCTGCAAAATGGCCATGAAATGGTGCTTATCTGAGCAGGACTCTATCTGCCAGGCCCTGCGCTGGTGTCCTGTGTCTGTATGTGTCTACACACACACATAGATACACACACATCGTCTCATCAACTCAGACAAGCACTGAGACTAGGACGACTGCCATGAGATGAATGTTCCAGAAGTGTGCTAGCTGTCATTGTTATTTTTTTAATTTGGCACTAAACTAGACGTTTTATCACTTCACATTATCACATTCCGTCAGCTCTTACAGCAGGATGAATCAGGCTTCTGGTTGTCACAAGCCACTCCCATTTATGACATCTCATAAGGTCCCTAAGGAAATGGGGCGGCAACCACATCTGCAGGCTGATGACGACATTCAGCTCCACAGGCAACTTTTTTTTTTATTTCCCATAGGAAAGGCAGAAAGGATGTTATTAGTGTTACCACTGGATCATGACAATTAATGGTCATAGCCGTGGTTATTTATTAAAACAAGGTACAGGTCGGTAGTTTCTGTGGGGTCTTTTATCCTTTAAAAATATCTAACAAGAACTTACACAGGTGACCACTATAATACAATTCTTTTTCTTTTTGGATACCCTATAACAGGAAATATTCCAATCATTCTTGCATATCAAGAAGTGCAAACTAGCTAGTTTTGAACAGGTGAAAGAGGTTTGCTTTGAGGCCAGGAAAGAAAGCAGCTCAAAGTCCCAAGGCCAAATGCCGGAGGCATGTTGGCTTAAAGAAAAGAGATGTTTCCTCTCCTGCCCTGCAGCCAGGAACTCCAAGTTCAGTAAGCCCTACCTAGTCCTGAGGGCAAAGTTGGCTCCCTAAATAATTCCTTCAGCTGATATCACCTACCTAAGTGCCAACAGGAGAATCAGTTTCTGAGCATCCAATCACTGACTGTCTCCAGGCAACTGCGGGGTAAACTGCTTTTTTAAATTCACTCTTAAAAAAAAAAAAGCACTTTGTTTTGACCGGGCAGCAACCGAGTCTATTTCAGGGGTAAGGAACCTGTGGCCTTGTAGGTCCTTAAGTGAACCCTTTTGACTGAATTCACATTTTACAGAACAAACCCTTTTATCTTTATTAATAATTTTTATTCACTTTTTATGTTTTTATTCTATTTTTTAAGTGAACATATTTAAAAGACCAAAGATTACAATTAGTTTCAATGAAGTAACCCTCCCAGACTGACCAGCACAGTTAGAACATTACTAAGCTGTAAGAGCTAAATTGTTGGCTGCTATGCTCATGACTTAGTTCTAACTTCCCCTGCCTGACTCTCCCCACTATTGCACGAGGCTAGCTGGGGAGGATTTATGGGGCTCGGGTACCAACTAGTCTGTTCTTGGCTTTGACAAGGGGGCACTGTGTTTCTTTTTTTTCTTTTTTTTGAGGCAGAGCCTCAAGCTATCCCCCTGGGTAGAGTGCCATGGCTTCACTGCTCACAGCAACCTCCAACTCCTGCGCTCAAGCGAGTATCTTGCCTCCGCCTCCCAAGTTGCTGGGAACACAGGCGCCCACCACAACGCCTGGCTATTTTTTGGTTGCAGCCATCATTGTTGTTTGGCGGGTCTGGGCTGGGGATTCGAACCCGCCACCTTAGGTGTATGTGGCTGGCACCTTAGCCAGTTGAGCCACAGGCGCCAAGCTGGCACTGTGTTTCTGTTTGAATTTGTGAATAGTTGCACAGCTTGACAGTATTTTTTAATTCTGTCTGCTTAACAGCCCGTCATGTCAAAAAAGACCCAGAGAACACTGAAGGTAGAAAGCCTCACTTTTTAATGAGGCTTAAGAATTGCAATATTATATGGAGCTGGAAAATGTTCTTCTTAGCAAAGTATCAGAAGAATGTAAGAAAAAGTATCCAATGTACACAGCCCAATTAAGAAATTAATTTATAGCTTCAAGAATATGGGGAGCGGGGAGGAGAAGGGGATAGGAGGAAGAGGGAGGGAGGGTGATTGGAGGGATCACCTCTGTAGTTTATCTTACAAGGGTACAAGTGATTCTTTCTAAGAGTAGAATATAAATGTCTTAACACAATAACTAAGAAATGACACAAGGCTATATTAACCAGTTTGATCAAAATATTTCAAATTCTATATGAAAACACCACACAGTGCCCCACAATTGCATTAATGTACACAGCTATCATTTAATAAAAAAAAAGAATTGCAATATTATCTTATTTCTGCTAATGATGAGATGATTTGCTTGTTTGTCATACTGCGATAGCAACATTAAAGAAATTCAATGCTCATCAGCCTTGTAACATTCTCAAAGAACACAAAAGTTTTAAATTAGAGGGAGAGGTACAAAAGGTACCTTTCTGCCTTTACTGAAGAAATTAAACGATGAAAAGCAAAAGCAAATAACATCTGGAAATAATGCCCCTGAAACAACTTATAAAGTAGCTTACGTATTTGGAAAGCTTGTGTAAAGGGGGAGCCATTTAGTGATGTAGAAATTGTGAAAGAACGCATTGTCAAAACTGTAGGATACTTAGACCCCGAGAACGTTTCAAAAGTACAAACAATTGCCTCTTTCAAGGAGAACCATAACTGATCGGCACCATGAATTAGCCTTGAACTTAACAGAACAACTTCATGCAACACTTCAAAAGGAAAATGTATATCATTCCATTGCCTTGGATGAAGCAACTGATACCACCAACTCGGCACAGGGGTTCACTTCCTTCCAGGCATAAAGATTTGCTTTGCTTGAAAGAGTTACTTGCTCTGGGCACTCTTGCAAACAGAACACAGGGAATGAGTATTTTTAGTAACTTTTTTTTTTTTGGTAGAGACAGAGTCTCACTTTATTGCCCTTGGTAGAGTGCTGTGGCTTCACAGCTCACAGCAACCTCCAACTCCTGGGCTCGGGCGATTCCCTTTCCTCAGCCTCCCCAGTAGCTGGGACTACAGGCTATTTTTTGTTGCAGTTTGGCTGGGGCTAGGTTCGAACCCACCACGCTCTGTAAATGGGGCCGGTGTCCTACTCACTGAGCCACAGGTGCCACCCCAAACTTTTTTTTTTGTAGTTTCTTTTGGCCCGGGCTGGGTTTGAACCCACCACCTCCGGTATATGGGGATGGTGCCCTACTCCTTTCAGCCACAGGTGCCGCCCTGTCTTTAGTAACTTTCAAGATAAATTTTGTGAAGTTGGACTGGATTTGATAACTTTAGTGAGTGTATGTATAGATGGTGCACTTTCCTTGACAGGAAAACATAAAGGGTTTATTACACAGATTTAAAAAAAGTATTAACAGACACAGATGCTCTCATTGATTTTTATTGTACCTTGCATCAACAAAATCTCTCAGCTACAGATACTATTGTAAGTAACACTTTGCAACAAGTTAAAAGCACTGTTAACTAGATTGATGCAAATGGAATACGGCATCATCAGTTTTGTAACAGGCTTAAGTTGAAAAATTAGGTATCAAGTGTGGATTTGTCCTATCACTCTAAAGTGCATTGGCTACCACAGGAACAGTCGTTAACCAAAATTTTATCTCTGTGAGAACAGATCGTTAAATTTTATGAAGAAAAGAATCAGCAATGATAATAGGGCACAGTGGCTCACGCCTGCGATCCTAGCACTCTGGGAGGCCGAGGAGGGCAGATATCTTAAGCTCGGGACTCCGAGGCCAGCCTGAACAAGAGCAAGACCCCTTCTCCTCTAAAAACAGAGAAAATTAGCTGGGTGTTGTGGCCAGCTATGGGGATAGTTCCAGTTACTTAGGAGGCTGAGTCAGGAGAATCACTTAAAACAGGAGTTTGAGGTTGCTGTGAGCTAGGCTGATGTGATGTTACTCTAGCCTGGGCAACAGAGTGAAAGGAAGGAAGGAAGGAAGGGAGGGAGGGAGGAAGAGAGGGAGGGAGGGGAAAGGAGAGAAGGAAGAAAGGGAAGGAAGGAATCACCAATGCGAATTTTTTTTTTTGGAGTGCTGTGCCATCACAGCTCACAGCAACCTCCAACTCCTGGGCTCAAGCGAGCCTCCTGCGTCCACCTCCCAAGTAGCTGGGACCACAGGTGCCCACCACAACGCCGGGCTATTTTTTGGTTGCAGCCGTCATTGTTGTTTGGCGGGCCCAGGCTGGATTCGAACCCACCACCTTAGGTGTATGTGGCTGGTGCCTTAGCCCCTTGAGCCACAGGCGCCAAGCCACCAATGTGAATTATTGAAAGAAGATTCCTGTTGGAACGCAGCATTTCTGTGTGATATTATGTCAAATTAAAACAACGTGAATATCTCTTTACAAGTTAAAACTAAGTCTATATATGACATGTGACAAAAAAAAAAATCCAAGCATTTTGAGAAAAGCTATCTTTTTTCAAAACACTGCTCCTTCAAAAGAAAATTCCAGATGAACATTTTTCCCAGTTAGGAAGGTCACTGGTGAGCAGGGTGATACATGCAAATCATTGGGACAATACGCAGCTGTACAAACCTATGAATTGGAGAATACAAAGAATGGTTCACTGACTTTGAGAATCAAATTAGCATTTCAGCCTTACCTAGTTGATATCACTAAGAGACCTGAAGAACTACAGATGGAGTTGATTGCGCTCTCAGTAGATGGTATTTTTAAGTCATTGTTTGATACTAAAAAAAGACACAATTGAAATATAGAAAAATACAGTAGAATATCCAGGCCTTCAGCAACATGCCTGAAAATGCTTTCTTACTTTTCAACCATTTGTTGCTGCAAATTTACATCCTCCTGCCCAACCCAAATCAAGATGCCGTTAAGGTCACAAATAACTGATACCCATCTAAGAGATCAATTGAAACCATCCAACCAAATATCCAAATGCAGACACAAAAAAGTCATTAACAGGTTAATCAACTTTAAATTAACAGATAGTTTTCATTTTTTGAAATTATTAAGTACATAATGTAGTTAGGTTTTTATGAAACAATGTACGTTTTTCAGTGTATCTAATTGGAGTTTCTTTAATGGGGCCTTGTTTGATCACAGCTAAATGAATGTGGCCTTCCAACATGAAAAGATTCTATTTTCTCGGCCACAGCAGTGTCCAAGTGCCAACCAGGCAACTGTAGCTGGGCACAGACTCACTGAGAAATCTCTCAGCAGCGGGCAAGGTGGCTGTGGGGCCCTGGCAGGGAACAGATTGAATCAGACAAGGACAGGCCAGGATGATGACTAAGGCTCAGCCCTGGGCCACAGGACTCTGGGGTTTACCCAAGAAGGCATCTCTCTCCCTCTCTCTCTCTCACACACACACACACAAATTCATTACAGTGAAATATGACAACTTTCCTAAAAGAGGTGACTACTTAGCATCAAGTGTACACAGAGAAGAGAAAACTTAATGGGCTTAGAAGAATCAGGGAGTGTGCCACAGATTTAAGCTCCGTCCTACAAGGATTTGTCCCCGGAGAAGCAGAGAAGGGGCATTACAGAGTGTCCCTGCCCTAATAGCCATTCTCCCCTTTCTCCTGAGGAACAAAACTTAAAACTAAGTTTTGATCTGGGAATTAATTACCACTGCTTAGAAAAAAGAGCCTTCACCAGGGTCTTACCTAAAACCAGGAGTGGTCAAATAACTGAACTTCTAGGCAGGACGTCAGGAAGAATTTCCCAGACGTCATCGTAAAAGGGAAGAATGCACTGGTTATTTTCCTTTCCTCCATCCTGCTTCCTGGAAAGGTGATGTGATGGCAACTCCCTGGCAGCCATTTAGACCATGAGGAAGGGGATAGAGGGTGTCTGGGAATGGTGGGTTCAACTGTTGAAAGCAGTCACAGGCCTCCAGAGTTTATAATTTATGGGGTTCTTATGGGGTTCTCAAATGCTACATGACTTTATTAGTTTACAAAGCCCCGTTTCAGAGAAATTTGGAGCAAGTTCTCAAATCAGAGAATATCTGTGAGTCATCACCCAAAGACACACAAAATTGCTCCCCTCACCCACTGAAAAGCAAGCAAATTTCTTGCAGCCCCTTTTTACTCAGAGTGGAATGCAGCCTCCACAGCCCCCATTTTGTCCAGGAGTCTAATCCAGCGTTCAGGCTCAAATATAAAATCCTCAAGTCCTCTCTGCTATTTCTCCTAGAAGAGTTCTTAATTTACCTGTGACTCAGACGTAACAGGTACAGAAGATCCTCATGAAAACTCTACTCAGAGTGGCCTGCAAGAATATTCTGGAACTTCTGACTCAGCTCCCTTCCCTGCCTGTCCCCACCACCTGAAGAGCTATGAGAGGATTTCTACCCTACCTTTATTCAAAGCATAATCGTAATACAAGCGTGTGTTACCAAAACCTTGGCTCAATAAACCAGTCCCAATTAAATTCTCCTACTTAGAACCTTTCGATGTCTTAGCTTAAATATTATTTTCACTAAGAATCCTTGTCTGTCTAAAGAGTATTTTCCTCTTAAGCCTCCCCTAACCCCACCATCTTCATGGTGTACAGCCCGAATTATAATTATGTATTGATTATTATTGTGACTTCGTCACATTTCACGAGGGCAGAAACTATGTTTATGTTCTTCCTCTCTTAAGCCTGGCTCCTAACACTATGCCTGGCACTCAGTAAACACTTTTTGGAGCTCAGGAGACACTTTTCAGGAAAGGAACTTTAGGAAGCACATTTTCACAATTAATGCTTATTTTTACCACAATCCTGAAGCAAACTTACAAGGAATGGATAGCCAAGTGTCCTAAATTATTATTTTCCTCTTTTAAACCATTTGACTGAACTCATCCTGGCCCCCACTCAGTTAAGATAAAATATTCAACTACGCGGACATTATGGCAGGCGCCTGTAGTCCCAGCTACGTGAGAGGCTGAGGCAAGAGGATCCCTTGAGCCCAAGAGTTCAAGGTTGCTGTGAGCTGTGATGCCAAGGCACTCTACTGAGGACAACAATGTGAGACTCTATTTCAGAAAAAAAAAAATGAAGTGAAATTAAATTTTAAAGATAAAATAAAACAGTCAATGAAAATAAAATAATTGCTTGAAATACCATTTTAAAACATTTCTTAAGGAAAGAAAACATAGCTATGTACTTATCACAGTAGATTTAACTTCAGTTCCTCTCTTGGTACAAACTTGCTTGGGGAATCCACTTGGTATAAAATAAGGCTGAGGATTTTGTTTTTCTTTCTAACAGTGCTGGGTCCTGGAAATTAAAAAGCCACAAGCCTTTCTGCTCCTGACCTTTGTTAAGAAGCCAAAGGCAGGTGTATTCTCACATGGCCTCCTAATGAGCTATTTAGGGAGAAATGGGTGGGGTAGTCCCTAATTTCTAAAGCTCACCAGTGACCAGAAGGCCACACAGCGTCCTGCAATAGCTGTCCTGGCGTCACTGGTCACAGGCAGAATGTGGGGCAGCAGAAACAGAAGCTACCCTAAGCTAACCAAGATTTTATACTTAAGGTCTCAGCAGAGATGTAAGGGAAGAACTGACTGGGAAAAGTTGTTGGCGGAGCCGTTCCTCAGGTGCACTTTAGATGATTATTACGTCACCTGTCCTTTCCCTGATGCCAAAGATAATTCCCTGAGATATAATAACCATCGCATCAGGACTTCTCTTTGGAAGTGTCATTTTCAATCTTGCAAACATGGAATTTTACCCCAGCAGGACTGAACTCCATGGCACCATCCCTCCTTGAAATATACCATCTCATGGCCAAGCAGAAGTCTTTCCAGCCTCCTATTCTTTTTTTGTTTGTTTTGTTTTAAGAACTATTTTTCCCCATATATCTATTAACCCTCAAGCTTAGGCTACTTTTATATTTCTGTCACTTAAAAACAAAGTTCTATTATGCTTTTGTTTCATTTTAATTGCACTGAAGTCATCCTTTTTCCTATCCTACTCTTCCCTCCAAAAATGATCCTACCTGATACCTTTCTTTTGCCTCAAATGTAAACACACACACACACAAATCCTTAGAAACAAATGAGGGAAAATGTTATA
Source organism: Galago senegalensis (assembly GCA_963575145.1). Classification (NCBI taxonomy): domain Eukaryota; kingdom Metazoa; phylum Chordata; class Mammalia; order Primates; family Galagidae; genus Galago; species Galago senegalensis. Next base: position 14,394 of record CAUYTI010139842.1, on the reverse strand, counting down.
AAACTGCATTGTACATTTTTAAAAATCACAGAACAGTGAACTGGGCTTAAGCAGAAAATCTGATTCCAATGATAGTAGTTTACTAAAAAAATCAACCAGTGTTAACTGATTCAGTCCTCAACTGTGACAATCAAGGCCAAAATGCAAAGTGATGAGGTGAGATGGAATGTGATAGGGGGCCCACTCAGCCAAGAGTGCCAGCAAGTCACAGAGCTGCCTCGGTCAGGGCGCCAAGCTCTCAGGATGCCTGGAGGACAGGCTGGCCCTCTCCTCCCTTGGAAGGACCCTCTTGGCTAAACTCAACAAGACCATCCCTACGTGTAATTTTGTCCAGATGGTAGAACTATCAGGTAAAGGTGAAGGGACTACAGTGAAGGCCTCAGACAAGTATGCCAACAGCTTAAACAAATTGGTGCTGAGGCTGGTCGCCGTGGTTTATGCCTGTAATCCCAGTTCTCTAGGAGGCTGAGACAGGTGGATCACTTGAGCTCAGGAGTTCACAACTAGCCTGAGCAAGAGTAGACCCCATCTCTACTAAAAAGAGAAATCCTAGCCAGGCATAGTGGCAAATGCCTGTAGTCCCAGCAGTTCAGGAGGCTAAACTCAGGAGGCATGAGGATCACTTGAGCTCAAAGAGTTCGAGGTTGCTGTGAGCTACGATGCCACAGCACTCTATCAAGGGTGACAGAGTAAGACTCTGTCTCAAAAAAGTTAAAAAGGCGACACGTGTGGTGGCTCATGCCTGTAATCCTAGCACTCTAGAATGCCAAGGTGAGTGGATTGTTTGAGCTCAGGAGTTTAAGACCAGCCTGAGCAAGAGTGAGACCCCGTCTCTAAAAATAGCTGGGCGCCTATAGTCCCAGCTACTCGGGAGGCTGAGGCAAGAGGATCACTGGAACCCAAGAATTTGAAGTCTCTGTAAGCTATGATGCCATAGAACCCTACTGAGGGTGACCAAGTGAGACTCTGTCTCAAAAAATTAAATTAATTAATTAATAAAATAAAACAAAGGACAACAAATCCGTGCTGAGAAAGAGATCCCTTCCCACCCATATTTGGAAAACAAACCAAAACAGACCACCCAGATACTAGGTCTTTACCCAAACAGAATAATGCACCTTCTCCATGAGCAGATGTTAGAAGCACACTCTGATCACACATTTATTCACGGCCACTAAAGACCAAGCAGTGGAGACAAAGCTATAAAAAGAAGAGCCATGGTCCCTAATATCACAAAAATAAAATATTCTAACACCATCTGTCCTCTTAAGAAATCATAAGACAACGTATCAGCAAGCTTAAAACATTTTAAAATTAATCACTTACCTGCCAGCCACCTGCCTAATAAAACTTCAGTAGACTGGTGTGGGGCTGCAGCAGTCGTGACAGGGCCTAGAAACTGGATTCCAGCAACTCTGAACCACATATGATCCCTCTGCCCTGTTCCACCTTGGGAATTTTAGGTCTGGAGGCAGCAGGAAGCCTGGTTCTTGTTGCCTGAGGGCTGTGCAACTCTGCGTACTAGATAAAGCTGAAATCAGCTGTCCAAGGGAAGAGACCCCTCCATGCTGCAGCCATGGTCTAGGGAGCCACAGCTTGGGAAATCCACATCCTGCTCCCACACGGGGGGAGGTGGTGGGGCAGAGGAGACCCCTGCAGTCACAGCAACAGAAAGCTTGGTCCCTATAGGAGTTTTTACACGTGGTCTCACGTGTGCAAAGCAATCTAAGATGTCACATAGCAGGGGCTGTGAGGTCAGACAGCCTGGGCTTGAATCCTGATTATGACAAGCTCTTACTGACTATGTGAGCCTGGACAGGTTTCCTAACTCCTACAAGCCTCAGTTTCCTCAACTGTCAATCTTAGTTATCTGGCTATCCCCAGTCGTAGAAGTTAAGCAAGGAGGCATTGGATTCACGTCCTACTTCTGACACTTACCTGTAATCTTGGACAGGATACTTCATCTCGCAGTGCCTCAGTTTCCTCATTTTTAAATTGGAATAATAATAGTACTTACTTACAAGGGATCAGAAACAGACATTTTGAGGTTGGTTGAATCCATGGATGCTGAAAGCACAGACACGGAGGGCCCACTGTCCACAGACCGTAGCCCGTGGCGGCGCGTGATAAGCACTCAGTGAATCTTAGCTGCTCTCATTAGCAGCACCAGCATTATGGCCACAATTATCATCACTACGACACTTAAAGCTTCAGAAGGGTCTAAAGAGAAAAGAGAAGCCACCAGCACTCCTAGAGCTGCCTTGTCCCACCTGGCACTGACTGCCACCCACGGAATGAAGGCCAGCTGTGCATCACGGCTCTATTGTCATCCACCAGCAGAGAGCAGGAGGCCGGGCGGCCCAGTTGCTGGGAATGCAGGCCCAGCCTACCCCTCCTTGGTGGCCAAGGGTACAGTCTGCCCGTTTGGAGCTTACTTGATGCAATTGGTTTCCAGGGAGATACTGGGGCAAAAAGTGCCAGCTCCAGCCTCCCAGCTTCCCTTTCCCCCAAATCTGTGGGACCTCACTGTTTTCCTACCACAGGACAGCCCTGTGTCATTGCAGCCCTTGTATACAAACAAGCTAGACTATTTAAATGTCATTGTGAGAAAGATGCCTGCTGAAATTTACATATCTATTCAGACCACCACTCCTTTCTAGATCTAGCCAGAAAGTTTTTTCTTCTTCCTTGGCTGGAGACCATTTGCAAAGTTAAATCTTTGTTGTAATAAAAAGATTAAGAGTCAAGTCCCTACAGAGATGCAGAATCAGAATGACAGAGATGTATAACTCAAGGCATCACATCGCAAAGGTCATAGGTTACTGCCACCAAAGGCTAAATCATCTCAAAGTTTACTCATAAATGTTTCCGACGCCAAACCATGTAATGTCTTTCAGTTTTGGAGAGCTAAGGTGTCCTCAGCGCTTTCAATCTTCAGGATTAGGTCCCAGTTGAATGAGAAAGCAGTTCTATGTGGGCAGGGGAAATGAACCAAAATGAGGAACCAATCCCTTCCAGCACTCGTTCCCACTCCTGCGAAATATAGATTAGTCACAGATAAGATTGCATTCATCACCAAGCCCCATGGGCTTGCCATGATTAAAGTTAAAGGAGTCCAGGAACCGCTCAAGTTGAGAAGGAAGGGTGAGTTGGGTTGAAATTTCCAGCCCCGCCCTAAAGGCCTGGGAACCTGTTCCAAATCACATCTGAAACCAAGCTGAAGGACATCTGTTTCTTCCGAAGGTCTTTGGCATTGAAAAGAAGAACTGAAGATTAGAACAGATAAATATTGTTGTGGGTAGAGAGACGAGGAAGGGGGAATCAGGAAAATTAGAATCATCTACTAACAAACTCTCTCATAACTCAATAAATACCACCAGAGGAAACAGAAAAAGAAAGAGAAAAAGAGGGAAGAAGGTGGAAGGTAAATCAAGGACCAATTATTTTTCTCCTGGCAGAACTTGACACAGCAGTGAACAAAACACTGCTGCATTTGAGATGAATGTTTGGACATCCACTATTTGTATAACAATTTAATACTGGATTATCCACAAGAGGAGGGGCATTAAGCATTCTGCTTAGAGTTTGCTAACAAAGACTATACATTAAATTTAAACATTCAGCATAATATTAGGGAATAATTTTCTAAGCCCACATGGACTACCAGGATGATTTTACGAGTAGTGGTTCCAGCCTCTCCTCTGATCCTAAAACCACTTCTACTGTACATTAGAGTACATGTAGCATCTACTTCGGGTCCACATGTCCAGAATTAATAAAATGAGGTAATGGCATGAAATCCGTAGGCAACTGCATTATATTTCTACCCTGGAAATTTAGTGTTCTGAATAAATTTCTTTTAAAATCAACCTTAGGCCAGGCACAGTGGCTCATGCCTATAATGCTAGCACTCTGGGAGGCTGAGGCAGGTGGACTGCTTGAGCTCACAAGTTTGAGACCAGCCTAAGAAAAAGCAAGATCTTGTCTTTATTAAAAATAGAAAAATTAGCCTGGTGTTTCGGTGGCTGCCTATAATCTCAGGTATTCAAGGAGGCTGAGGCAGGAGGATTGCTTAAGCCCAAGAGTTCAAGGTTGCTGGGAGCTATGACAACACCGGGGCACTCAACCCCAGGGTGACAGAGTGAGACTCTGTCTAAATAAATAAATAAATATATATAAAATCAACTTTAATTTTTATTAACAACAGAAAAAAAACAATAGCGATGGTAGTGATATTACAGTAGTAGTGATGATGAGGCTAAGAGCAATAACAGTAATACTAATGGTAATATTAATACTAACCATCACTTACACCGCACTTCCTAAGTCTTGGACACTATTCTAAACACTTTAAATGCATTAATTTATTTAGTCCTCACAGCACTCCCATGAAGTAGGTGAGCTATTATTAGCATCCTGTTTTACAGACACTTCCAACAATCTCCCCTTGTTATTTTTGTTGTAGTTAACAACGACAGCTATCTTTCAAAGAAAATATTTGGAGTCATAGGAGAGGAAAAGCGGCTTGTCCAAGGTCACCCAGCTAGGCAGCAACAGACCCAGACTCAAACCCTGCACGCTCAGCTACAAGGTCTGATCTCTTTGCCACTGGGCTCTGCTTATTGTCCCTTGTTTACTTAGGGAAGCCTTCTGGACAAGATATATGGAAGAAAGTCATGCTCCTCCCTACATAATCAGGGTTACTGTTTGAAGTTTGCGGTTCCTTCAGGAGGCTTCCCAAACCCTGCTCCTACAGCTATGAAAGTCACTGGGAGTATTGCTGAGCTGTCCCCACACTGTCTCTGACCATGGCAAGCTCCATTACAGCTTTCACCTTTGCCAGCTAAGGAAGAAGTGGGGGTTGAGGGGGGATCCTTCCCAGGCCTCATTTCCTGCCCAGTAACACAGTCTTCAAATAGCCAAGGCTGCAGGCCGAGAAATTCCTCACCAGCAAGTTATGTCCTGCAGCTTGTTCCTTGAGCCTTTGTTAAGAATGGACATTTTCTCCTGAATCCGTGATTCAAGAAGACCAAGGACTGAGTTGGAGAGCCAAGCAGCAAAGTTTGTTTATTAACCTGCTACACCCAAGGGAACACTTTTCTGAAAGGGTGAAATTCCTCACTCCTCAAAAAGAAAAAAGGAAAGAGAGAAGAAAAAAAAAAAAACCTATGGGAAATTTAATCACTAAGTGAACAAAAGTGAAAAACAAAGGCCTTCCAATGAGAATGTTGTCAGAGACAATAGGCCCCTAAAAGAGACGAAATTGTCTCCAGATAACAATCCCCCCAGGAATTCAGCTGCACTAAGTACTACATTATTGCCATACTAGCCAAGGAATCTTTGTTCAGGAGGCAACTGCGAGCAAAACCATCTGTTACAGCTCCTGGGCTCCCCGGTTTGCAGACACGGCATTTACATTTCAAGAGGAACCTCCAGGAAAGGAAGAGGGAGTTCTCTATCTTTCCCTGGGAGCAAATATCTTTTTATATAGTCTGGGAGGGGGAAGCTCCCCTTTCCTTGAAACTGAACTCTGCAACTGAAAGGCGATAGGCCACTTCAATAATGCACACGCTGCGTGCTCCGGCCAGGCTACCACCGAGTCCCAGAGCCACGCACACCTGGCTAGGGTTTTCCCATTCTTACATTGGTACAATCGGTAAAGTATCGAGAATAACGCCAAACTCTCTAGCACCTAACAGGTCACTACTTTGCTAAGTAATCCCCTTTTCCTTTTCTTAAACCTGATATAAAGCTAATATTCTGTACTGTATAATATTTAGCCTGAAATCTACCACCTCATTGAAGCAGGCTGTAGTCTGGGCCAAAGGAGACGTGCTATATATATATTGATCTAGGTGGAGGCTATAGTAATGTATACATAGGTCAAACTCACGCAGGTGACACTTAAAGAGTTGTATGCTTACCTTCCTGAATACAACTCACACCACGATGTGTTTTTAAAAGCAGAGAACGTCGATATTACTTACAATTAAGGAAACTGGGAATACATCAGGCGCCTTCAAGAATAGTATGACTACTCTGTTTTCGTGTCCTCTTCTCACCCACACCCACACCCACAGTTTCCCCCTGAGAAATTTTAAAGTTCAAGAACCTGAAAAATACAGTCATCTAACTCTGCACTAAGCTGGTAACTACAAATGTCTCCTGAGTACCCTGTGAGCCCAGCACAGTCCCCCGCACCTGTCACACGCCAAAACCGTTCCAGCCACATATCAAAAAATAAAAGGCCAAGGTCTTTTTGTCATCTCATAGGAACATGCCTGAGGCTTTTAGCAATAAGCCTCGAGTTTACTGTTCTGTTTCTTTCACCCCGTTTTTAAAGAGATGCTTCCGAGTGACACTCTTGCTTGCAGAAAGCATGTCAACCCTGAGGGGTGCAGGGCTCTGCCAGAGCAGGAGAGCAGCATGATCTGCGGGTGGTGTGTGCACGCAGCTCGGCAGGTTTCTATCTGCAGCCTCCGAGCTCTGTTACCTCGGCAGCACCTACAGTGCCCAGAGGAGGGGAGTCTCCAAGGGACAGTCTGAGCAGTGGGAGCTTCATCACGGTTCGGTCATACTTAGCGGTACACTTCCTCCTTTGAACTAACTGCCTGTAATTGAGGGGATCAAGGCCAAATTCATACCTTTCTCTAAGTCAGAAGAAAGGCTACACATTGGAGCAGAGGCTCCTTACGCTAATCACGGGGATCGCCTTCCCCCTCGAACCCCTCTAGTGTCCTGACCACCGCCGACAGGTCATTTCGGGAGCCCAGGGCTTCCAAGCTGCATTTACAGATAGACATCGTGAATTGGGATCACCCAGCTAGCGCTTCCTGGACCCAGCCGAGAGCTCCAGTGATTTCCCTGGCCTGCCACCGCGTCATTTAAGAAGTGAAATATGCCGACCCAACCGGGTAACCGGCACGGCGGAGCCCACCCCGCCGTCTCTGAGATGCAGCGGGGACTCCAGTGGCTGGGCAGCGTCTATGCGGATCGTGAGCTCGCAGATGGTTCTCGCAGGCTCCCCCGGCCCTGTGCGCTGTGCCAGCCACACACCTGACCCGGTGCCAGGAATACAGAAAAAGGCTCCAGTGGGTATGCGCCTCCGTGGAGACACTGCCAACTCCACACCCGGAGGGCGGGATGTGGGACAGGGAGCTAAACACCCCGAAATGCGGCACCCGTGAGGACGCTGGGGCTCGCGCTTCTGCGCCCTTGCAGCGCTTCTGCTCACACTGCGCTTCCCTCCGCAAAGGCTGGAAGCGGCTCGAGCTGAGATTTTCGAGGCCGGCCGCCAGGAGGGATGCGGGCGCAGGGGACTGCTCCTCCCCTCCGCGCACTCTACACTGCAGTGTCCCCCGTTCACGCCCACCTTCACCCGGACTTAATGCCGAAGCTCCAGGGGATCACAGCTCGCCGAGGCCCTGGCGGGTGACCCGGAGCAGCTGGACGAAGAAAGTGGGGGGAGGCGAGGCTGGACCTGCGGACCGAGCGTGCGCGGGTCACTGGCTCCGGGCGCCCCTGCAAGGCCGCCCGCCAGCCACCAGCACCTACCTCGATCCACTTCTGCGCCTCGGAGAAGGCAGGCTCAGGGGGCGGCTCAGGCTGCAGGGGCTGAAGAGCTTCCAAACCGAGAACGGGACAAGCCATTTGCGAAGCCCCGCGTCCACTCGAGCGCCGGGATGAGGACGGGCACCGCCGCCGCCGCCGCCGCCGCAGGAGCGCGCTCCCCGCCCCTTCCCGCCCGCCGGCTCCCCCCTCTCCGCCCTCCCCGCCCGTCCCCTCCCCCGCCCGGCGCAGGTCCCGGGAGAGCCGCGCGCGCTGCTGGAGGACGCCGCGGCAGCTGTTCCCAGCGCCGCCCGGGCTCCGGCGCTCTGCTCCCCACCTTCTCCGGCCGCTCCGCCCCCGGGGAGGGGGGGCTCGGCTACCGGCTAAAAATAATCTGGCGCGATCGCTGGGTGTCTCCCTCCCCGCTCTCGCCGGCCCGGGAAAGGGACTCGGCCGGCCGCCCGCACGTCCCCGCACCTCCCCGCACGTCCCACCACCCGGCCGGCGGCAGAGGGGCGGGCAGGGCTAGCAGCACCTGGGAGCCCGCGCGGAGCGGGGCACCAGCGTCCCGGGGGAGCCGCGCTGCGGCAGCCGGGCGGGAGGACGCGCTGGCACCTGCCGTCCCTTCCCGGCCGGCCGCAGAGGTGGGGGCTAGAGAGGCAGCCCAGCCCCGGCGCCAGGAAGTGTCCAGCCACCTGATCTTTCTGTAAGAAAAAAAAAACGACCCCGATGAGCTTTTTTTCCCTCCAGGCCAGCTACCTGTGTGCCGGTCTGTTGACGCATTCGACTAACAGTTAACTGTCCACCTACTATGCGCCAGGCACCAAGCCAGGCGCTGGGCACTCAGACAAAAAGTGAAAGAGAAAAAAAAGCAACTCGAAGTCCTTGTTCTCAAGATATTTACATTCTAGAGAGAATTGGGGGCGGGGACAGACAATAAACAAGTAAATCAAAAGAAGATGGTTGCAGAGAGTGCAGTTAAGGAGATAAAAAGAGGTGAACAAAACGATGACTCGGAAAGGAAGTGCGGGCTAATTTCCGACGGCCTTTCCACCCTCTGCGGGGAGGCCGGCCTGGGTGTCCGGGTTCCACAGAAGGGGGCAGGGGGCCTGGGGGCCCGAGGGGAGCGAAGTGTCTTTATCCTGCTCCTTCCTTCGCGGGTCTCGGTCACGCCGCTCTGCCCGTGGCTCTCCGCCCCAGTTACTTTCCTTAGGGTCCCCAAAGGTGCCTGTCCCCTCTCGCCCGTCCACCTCCCAGGCCTGGGGATGGCAAAGGCCCCATCCCGTTCTGGTTTCCGACCGTGCCGGCTTCCTCCTAACAGCTCCTGACACTCTCCCCGGCCACCTCCACTTGAGCTGCCTTCTGTTTGGCGAGAGAGACAAGGAGGATCAGGAAAGTTTTCGGAGGAGGTGGCAATGGTGAGAGGACACGAATGGGGGAGGGTGAGGAGTGCGACAGTCGGGGGAAACATTTCCAGATGGGTGCCAAGGCTTTGAGGTGGGAACGAGTTCGGTGGGGGTGGAGGGACCCACAGCTGGCCACCTGGGAGACTGGACTGTGGTGCGGCAAGAACCAGGTGGGAGCGACAACGTGGGCAACGCAGGCCAGACCTGCCTGGGGGGCGGGGCACATGCCCACCTGACTTAGTCGTGTGGGAATCCACTGGTCCGGCTGCCCTAAAGCACATGCGCTCTCCGGTTTAGAGTGCCAGCTGGCCAGAGGTGTCTGATGGTGGCAGGAGGACCGTGGGTGCCTCCACAGCTAAATCTCTGTTGTCTGTACAGAATCCGAGTTTAGCCTTTGTCTAATTCTGCTGCTATGATAGGAGATGGAACAAAAAACAGGCCTGAAGTTCCACCATTAGCAGCTTCGGAGTCAGACAGACTTTATTATATTTACTTTGAAAACACGTGGTGCTTGGGCAGCATCAGGGACTGTTCTAAGTGCATTGCAAGTGATCGATTATCATCTCCATGAGGAAGCCAGAGGAAAGAGCTGGTGAGCAGGGAACCTCCAATTCAAGCCTAGACAGCATGGAGCCAGATCTGCCACATCCAAGCTGACCGAGCTGCTCCTGACCCAGTCCTATCAGACTCTGCCTGCCACTTACAACGTGTGCCTCCCTTTCCACATCTAAAATGAGGTTGAGGCAGGTGCAGTGGGTCACACCTGTAATCCTAGCACTGTGGGAGGCCAGTGCAGGTGGATTGCTTGAGCTCAGGAGTTTGAGACCAGCCTAAACAAGAGCAAGACCCTTCTCTACTAAAAATAGCAAAACTAGCCTGGCATCCTTGTGGGTGTTTGTAGTCCCAGCTACTTGGGAGACTGAGGCAAGAGGATTGCTCAAGACCAAGAGTTTGAAGTTGCTGTGAGCTATGATGCCTCTATCCAGGGTGACAGAGTGAGACTCTGTCTCAAAAAAAAAAAAAAGAAGAAGAAGAAGAAGAAAAGGGGGTGAAAGTTTGGGTAAGAAGCAGCCTTAGGCTGCCTGAACTTTCAAAGAAAGTTCAACAACAAAGCCATCAGGAGGTCCTTGAGCCCAAGTCAGTCCTGGAGGCCTGGGTCTCAGGAATAGGCTTGCTTTGGGATCACTGTCATGTTCAGTAATTGACTGCAAGCAGTCAGTGCAAAGGTCACAAGTGAATTCAGAGCACAACAGCTGGGGTCCTTGGTCAGTTAAGCTCCCTGAGGGGCACATTTCTTTTTTTTTTTTTTTTTGAGACAGAGCCTCAAGCTGTCGCCCTGGGTAGAATGCCGTGGCATCATGGCTCACAGCAACCTCCAACTCCTAGGCTCAAGCGAGTCTCCTGCCTCCACCTCCCAAGTAGCTGGGACTACAGGCGCCCGCCACAACGCCCGGCTATTTTTTGGTTGCAGCCATCATTGTTGTTTGGCGGGCCTGCGCTGGATTCAAACCTGCCACTTTAGGTGTATGTGGCGGTGCCTTAGCCACTTGAGCCACAGGCGCTGAGCCGAGGAGCACATTTCATGATCACCCCAGTAAAATTTGAATCCGGCCCGTCACTCATTCAGTTATATGAATGACTTTATCATCTAACCTCTCTGAGTCTCAGTTTTATTGAAAAGTATCAATTTCCTTGCCCGGTACTTAGAAATCAGTGGTTAACAATCACTTCGGTGACATTATACATATATTGAAATATGCATATCTGTTAGTCACGCAGCCCTAACTCTAAATTTCATCACATATGAAACTGTGAAGACTTGTGGTTGGATGGGACTAAGCATTTATGAAATTTCCCAAGTTCTGGCTTAAATATTATCTTTTTGATGAAGGCATCCTTAGCCACAAGTCAATATTAGTCACTTCTTTGTTTCCATCACATAGGTATTCTCAACACGACAAAGTAGGTATAAGAATCTTTATTATTTGAAAAATACTCTGAAGCCAGGTACTCACGCCTATTATCCTAGCACTCTGGGAGGCCAAGGCAAGAGGATTGCTTGAACTCAGGAGTTCGAGACCAGCCTGAGCAAGAGTGAGAGGCCATCTGCACTTAAAAAAATTGAAAAATTAGCCAGGCATTGTGGCGGGCACCTGTAGGCCCAGCTACTTCTACTGCTCAAGCAGGAGGATCTTACTTGAGCCCAAGAATTTGCAGTTGCTTTGAGGTACCCTGAGACCGTGACACTCTATCCTGAGTGACAGAGTAAGATTCTATCTCAAAAATCAAAATGAAAAGTACTCTGAATTCATCATTGCTTTGACATTTTAGACCATTTAAAAATAATGCGAATAATTTTAATTCCTAGACTATGACACACTAAATAACCTCTCTACTACAAAACTCCCATAAATGTCACACAAACTACAGATAATATTCTCTCCATGCACTGCTTCAGATTCCTCAGGTGCATAGTTGAGATGAAAAGAAATGGAGGGAAATCCCCAGAAGACAAACTGGGGAGGAAAGAAAAAGTCGGAGCAGAAAGCCCATGATCAGACCTTGACTTCCCAGCAGAGAAACATTGTACCTGCTAGGCCCAGAAACCTCGGGCTTTACTGCCAGCATTAAAGGCCCTGGCCTGTGCCATGTGGGGAATTGGAACTGGGCAGCACTGTCCCCCAAAAAACACACATACAAAGTCTACTCCCACAGAAAAAGAATAAACCAGAAAATTTCCTACTACCACTGTAGAAGGGTACATACAATAGGAAGATTCTTAGTCTTTTTTTTTTTTTTTTGAGACAGAGCCTCAAGCTATCCCCCTGGGTAGAGTGCCATGGCATCACAGCTCACAACAACCTCCAACTCCTGGGCTCAAGCAAGTCTCCTGCCTCAGCCTCCCAAGTAGCTGGGACTACAGGCGCCCGCCACAACCCCTGGCCATTTTTTGGTTGCAGCCATCATTGTTGTTTGGCGGCCCGGGCTGGGGATTCAAACCCACCACCTTAGGTGTATATGGCTGGCTGGCCGCTTGAGCCACAGGCGCCAAGCCAGATTCTTAGTCTTGACCTCAGCTCTGGGTGTGTGTAGGACGAGGGCAGTGGGGAAGGAAAAGAAAATGTATAAATATAAGCCTAATAATCTTCTTTATGGACAAAATACGTGGGTCTTATGAAAGTTTTGAGATACACAAAAATCAAGAAACATAAAATCTGCACCGATGGCAACAAACGAAGCCCTCCCAGGGACACCAATTAGCCAGGCAAGTTGAAACTTACACAAGTGTGAGAAATTTACACAAGTAAATCAGAAAGGACGCTGTCAACTGTGTTTCTTGGAAGTGAAATAATAGACCACAACACAGTCTGCCTCAAAACTGTCATAGTGACCCAAATATAATTGATCCAGGACGCTCCCCAACTGCCAGCTAAGAAATTAACTTAGAATTTTGTGTAGGACCCTCTAGGGCACCGAGAAGAAGCAAAGCTAACTTTGGAAGGCAGGCCCTCAATCCAAGCCTCACGGGATTCCACATTTACCACCCTGCTGAAGATGAGTATACAATCCAAAAGTACAAAATGCATGCAAAAACAAGGCAGTCTAAACAAAATTGAGATCAACAAAGAAACAAAGTAAGCCACCTAGAAATTCATCTAATGGGCTCGGCACCTATAGCTCAACCGGCTAAGGCGCCAGCCACGTACACCTACGGTGGCGGGTTCAAATCCCCAGCCCGGACCTGCCAAACAACAATGACGGCTGCAACCAAAAAATAGCCGGGCGTTGTGGCGGGTGCCTGTGGTCCCAGCTACTTGGGAGGTGGAGGCAAGAGACTCGCTTGAGCCCAAGAGTTGGAGGTTGCTGTGAGCTGTAATGCCACGGCACTCTACCCAGAGGGACAGCTTGAGGCTCTGTTTCAAAAAAAAAAGAAAAAAAGAAATTCATCTAATGGAACTATCGCATAAAGTTTATAAAATAAATTTTAAAAAGATTAAGGATTCAGAATAATGAATCAAACGCGGAATAATAAAAGGACCCACAAATATGAATGTATATGAAAAGAACAACTAAAAATGAAATCTATAGCTGTGAATGTGAAACTCAAAGGATGGCTTAAAGCACAGGTTAAACAAACACGAAGAAGGAATTTGTGAACTAGAAGATAGATCTTTGGAAATCATTTGGAAGGAGGCTTGAGGAAAATGGACAAAATAGTAAAGACGGTGTAAGAGAATATGAGGGTCCCACAAAACAGTTACTAGGAATCGTAGAAGGAAAGAAGAGAGAACGTAGGAGAGGCAATATTTTGAAAGATAGTTCCTAGAATTTTTTTAAATTAAGAAAACACAAAAATCATTAGATTCAGATAGCACAGAATTCAAGATAACATATTTTTTTTAAAAAGAGACATGGTTTAACAATGAGAAATACTGAGACACTGCTTCTTTACAGCCTTATGATGGCATATGTAACGTTTCACTGCAGTTAGACAGACAGTAGCAATCACTTCTCTTTGAGATTGGCACTCCCAGGACTTAGCACCAAGTGCTGGATGATGGATGAATGGACAGATGGGTGGATAGGTAGGTAGAAGACAATGGCCACATATAATCTGGAACACGCAGTTTGACTCAACCTATAGTGAAGGCCAAATACATACCTAATATATAACATTTATATGGGATGTATAAATTATTTGTATTTATGTAATACTCCACATTTTTCATCTTTTTAATTTTTCAATTGTACTTGTTTCACAAAATTTTAAGGAGATTTTTATAAGAGAAATACAAGTAAAATTATAATGATAACACTTCTGAACCATTAGTTTTCTAGGCACTGAGTAACCCCCTAAAATCTGAGGAGTTACATCATTCTTCAAGTCTAAAACTTGCATTCTTTCAAAATTTCCTCTCTTCCATTTTCTTTCTTTTAGGGATCCTATTTTGGGAGTTGTTCCTGTTGTTTTTCTCTTATATTTCCCATCTTTTTGTCTTTCTGCTTGATGTTTTAGGTGCTTACCTTAACCTTTCATTGAATTTTAAATATTAGTCACCACAATTTTATCTCCTTATGTTTATTAAGTAGTGCTTTTTCTTAGCAAAATACTCTTGTTTTGTGGGTGTAGTCACGGCTTATACCTGAATATATTAGAGTTTTTAATTTGTTTTTTCTTGGATGATGGAAATGTTTTGCATCTTCATGGGTGATGGTTACTCAGCTATGGACAATTCAGTGAGCTATACTTAAGAGTTGTGCATTTCTTTTTTTGTTGTTTGTTTTTTTTTTCTTTTTTTTTTTTTTTTTTTGAGACAGAGCCTCAAGCTGTCCCCCTAGGTAGAGCGCCGTGGCATTACAGCTCACAGCAACCTCCAACTCCTGGGCTCAAGCGAGTCTCCTGCCTCCGCCTCCCAAGTAGCTGGGACCACAGGCGCCC
>CAUYTI010139841.1:0-13979 GCA_963575145.1 Galago senegalensis | reverse complement strand
CTCACAGCAACCTCCAACTCCTGGGCTCAAGCGAGTCTCCTGCCTCAGCCTCCCAAGTAGCTGGGACTACAGGCGTCTGCCACAACGCCTGGCCATTTTTTGGTTCTAGCCATCATTGTTGTTTGGCAGCCCAGGCTGGGGATTCGAACCCGCCACCTTAGGTGTATGTGGCTGGCACCTTAGCCGCTTGAGCCACAGGCGCCGAGCCGAAATACTTCTATCAAACTGATTAACATAGCCTTCACCATATTTTCTTAGTCATTGTGTTAAGACATTTATATTCTACAATTAGTAGATTTAACTTGTACCCTTGTAAAATGCACTGTAGGTGTGGTATAACTACTCTTTGAATGAACAAATTGAAATCAAGGTCTATAAACAAGAACAGTTGTGTTTCAAATTTTTCTTTTTTGCTAACAAAATCTTCCACTGTGAGCAGCCCCACTTCTAATGTCTTAAGTCTCCATACTTCTCCCCAAATTTGTAAACCTATTCTCTGGTGGCAAAGAGCATGGAATTCTTGGATTCAAATTCTGTGTGACTTAGAGCAAGTTTATTCACCTTTCTAAGACTTTGGGAATAATAGCAATATTCATTTCATAGGATTATTGTCCAGATTAAATAATTCATGAAAACTGCTTAGTGCAAAGATTAGGAAATAGTGAGTGCTTAATAAACATTTATTTTTGTTATTAATACTATCATTACACTCATTATGATTATTATTATTTTATTCGTCCTCCCTCAAAAAGTCCACGTGGCTCAGTAACGCCAATAGAATGATGTCTAAACTCCATAGCAGGCATTTAAGCCAATCATACTGTGTTTTGTTTCTTGAGACAGGGTTTCTCTCTTTCACAGTGGCACAGATCATAGCTCATGGCAGCCACAAACTCCTGAGCTGAAGTGTCCCTTCTGCCTCAGCCCCCTGGTTAGCTGCCACGACAGGTGTGCACCACTACAGCCCTGGCTAAAAATTTACCCAGGCTGGTCTCGAACTCCTGGCCTCAAGCAATCCTCCCACCTTAGCCTCCCAAAGTGCTAGGATTCAGGCATCAGCCACCATCTCAATGTCATTCTCTGTGTCTCATTACCGCCTACCTGCCCCACACCACAGCGTCACCAAACTGTTAACTGTTCCAGGTCATGCTTTACCTAGAGCCACACCTACTCCCTACTCGGTCTGCCTTTCTCTCAACTTCCTGGGTGTCAGAATACTAGCTATCTTTAGGATGCGGCTCAAATCGGGGGCAATAGAGCATCGCCCTTTCCTGTCCCCACCCCCAGCCCTAGTATTAGAACACAGGGCCTGAGGCAAGGGTTAAAGTGGGGGTGCTGGGTGAGGGTGGTGCAAACCGGAGGCAGCTGTGAGGGGCAAGGGGAAGTGAGGCAGGAAAGATGTGCAGCAGTAAGAAGCCAAGTCTTACGACCTGGAAACGTACTGCAGGTGTCTGCTCAGCACAGAACTTGTGTCACACTGAGGTAGTCCACCCGGGGAGGGAGAGGAGGGGTGGGGAAAAGCCTGCCTGCTGTTTCCAGTTGGTCACAGTCTGCTCTGCAGACATGAACGGCCCTGCACTCCGGTTGCATCACTCTTTCCTCCTTCTATCTGAGCCCATGCCCAGCAGCACAGTGTTTCTTCCAAATTCAGAAGTAGTGGGAGAAGCCAGACGTTCTGGAAGAGTGTCTGCTTGACCCAGCCTCAGGGTACCAGCCAAGGCAGAGGAACTAGTTGGTCCTCCTGGGATTGAGAGGTAGACAATGCCAGAGGTTATGAGGAGTCACATAGCTTCTGTGTCCATACACCAGCCAAGAGTGGCTTCTGGAGAAGACAGGGAAAGACCATTTCCTCCCATTAACTGGCTGTGTGCTGGAAAACTCACTTTATCACTCGATGCCAATTTTCATTCTTTTTTTCTTTTGGCTTCTTAGTTTGAAATGTTTCCAAAATGAACAGAAAGTTGCAAAAGTAGTACAGAACCTCCATGATACCCCTAACTCACTGCTATGGACTGAACTGTGTCCCCCCAGTTCATACAATAAACCCTTAACACCCAATTGATGGTATATTTAAAGGGGTGCCTTTAGGGACTAATTCAGTTCAGATGAAGTCATGAAGGTTGGACCCTCATAATGGGATCTGTGGCTTTCTAAGAGCGGTACCCTCTACCCCTGCCACTGCGTGAGAACAGAGGAAGGAGCCACCTGCGAGCCAGGAAGACTTCTTGCCAGAACCCGACCACACAGACGCCCTGACGTCTGACTTCCATCCTCCTGAACAATGACAAAATAAATTTCTGTTGCTTCAGCTACCAAGTCAACAGTATTTTGTTACACTAGCCCAAATTGCCACCTATCACCTACTGTAAACATTCTGCTACATTTGTTTTATCATTCTCTCTCCATACATGTATACACAAACATAATTAGTACTGTTTTCTGAAAATTTCAGAGTAAGTTTGATACCATGTCCCTTTATTCCTAAATACTTGAGGGTGTATTTCCTACAAACAAGGATATTCTCATTATATAACTTCAAAACAATAATCAAAATCAAGAAATTTACCAGTTATACAATGCTGTTATCTATCTAACCTCTAGTCCATGTTGACATTTCACCTATTCTCACAGTAGTAAAGTCTTTTTTTTTTTGAGACAGAGCCTCAAGCTATCCCCCTGGGTAGAGTGCCATGGGATCACAGTTCACAGCAACCTCCAACTTCTGGGCTCAAGCAAGTCTCCTGCCTCAGCCTCCCAAGTAGCTGGGACTACAGGTGCCCACCACAACACCTGGCCATTTTTTGGTTGCAGCCATCATTGTTGTTTGGCGGGTCCGGGCTGGGGATTCGAACCCACCACCTTAGGTGTATGTGGCTGGCGCCTTAGCCACTTGAGGCACCAAGCCAACTAGTAAAGTCTTTTGTAGCAAATTCTCCTCTCCCCCCATATCTTTTCTAATCTGACCAATAGAGCAGTGATAGCGTCCATCCATAAGGTTGTCATGAGAATGACATGAGATAATGTATATAAGGAACTAGAATGCAGTGCCTCTCACATGGTAAATACTCAATAACATGTAGCTACTTATTATGATTATTTCTTCAGCAAAGTCTTTTCCAGTCCCCCTTCTCTTCAATTCAGAATTAATCTTTTTTCACTATCTTTCCCTAGCACTGTGTATTTCTTCATACTTTTTTCCCCCTAAGATAAAGTCTCACTTTGCCACCCTGCGTAGGGTGCCATGGCATCATCCTACCTCAAACTCTTGGGCTCAAGTGATCCTCTTGCCTCAGCCTCCCCAATAACTGGGACTACAGGTGCCTGCCTTAACACCCAGTAGAGATGGGTCTCACTCTTGTTCAGGCTAGTCTTAAACTCCTGTGAGCTCAGGTGATCTACCCATCTTGGCCTCCCAGAGTACTAGGATTACAGGTGTGAGCCTCAGCTCCAGCCCTATGTCTCCATTCTTGACTGTATGTTCTCATAATGGTCTTCTTTTACAAGTGTCTTCAGAGCTGTGCCGGATTTCTCTTTGCTTCCCCCAGTGGCAGCAAGCACAGCACCTTGGACATAATAAGGCTCTGTCGGTGGTGGCAGAACTGAGTTTATCTGGATAAAAGTAGAGGACCAATGAAAGCTAGTAGAGCAAATGTATCTCATAGTATTGCAATAGTAGATAGACGGGATGTTTCTGCTTTTAAGATCTCATGTATCATGTCAGGGAAGAGAAATACACAGGTAAAACGTTAAAGAAAATAAGAAAAGAACATTATAGATCTTAAAACAGCCCCGAGAAAGAGTAAAAATAGGAAGAATGAACAGGAGTTCTGGAAGTTCGTAGGAGCAAAAGGATCCGTGGGAAGGAAAACAAAGAACTTCCAAAGACTGTCCAAATATGGCCTCTCCAGGAGAAGGGGCTTCGTAGAGATCTGATAAACCAAAGTTCCGAGAGACGAAGCTGTCAAATCGACTTTCCCAAGGCTTGTGGCTCTGAGCGAACAGCTGAATTATGTCTACACCTCCCTTGCTGAGCTTGGGATCTGGCCAAAGGACATGGGCAGAAATGATGTGAGCTACTCCCAGGCCTGCCCCAGAAAACTCTTCCACGTGTCCTGTGGTCACAGTTACTCCTGAGGCTGAGGCAAGAGGATCACTTGAGCCCAGGAGTTCGAGTCCAGACTGGGCAACATAGTGAGTCCCCATGTCTTTAAAAAAGAAAAAAAACCCTCCCATGTATGATCTCCCACTATCTCCCATTTTCTAGTGTCTTTGGCGGCCAAACATGGAAGACATTGATTCACAGGTGAGAGAAGCAAGAATTCCCACATGACTGCACGGAGCATGCTCCCCATCACCACCCACCCAAACTACTGTGATGAATGAAAATTAAACTTTACTGCACTACACCACTGAAATATGGAGTTCGTTAGTTACAGCAGCTACCATTACTTACCCAGTTCTGTGCACAATTAACCCCTGTGGCTGGATTCAGAAGACTTGTGGTTTTATTCTAGTTCTGCCGCTCCGCTACGGGAGAGCCACAGCAAGTTACTTCATCTGGAAACTGCCGTGAAGATTAAATGGAAAAAAAGGCTTTGTAAACTGTGAACGTGCTATAAAAGTTAGATATTATTAGTATTAGTCCATTCTTCCTAAATTGGCCAAAATAACAGTTTCCAAGAATAGTATACAGGGATTAGTCATTCTTTCCAAACTAACAAAAAGAAGAACATGGTCTGGGATCTCATGATGCTGGTATTAACTCAAGTGTTGGAAAAAGAGTTTGGGTGGGTCTATGGCAGGCCAGTGATTCACTTCAGAACTCCTGGAGCTCCTTTTCTGCTTTGCTTTCATGGGGAAATATTTTTATGAATATTTTTTCTTCCCAACCCCCTTTTTAGAGACTGGGTCTCACTCTATCACCTAGAGTGCAGTGGCCTAATCACAGTTTACTGTAACCCCAAATTCCTGGGCTCAAAGGGTCCTCCCACCCCACCCTCCTGAGTAGCTGGGACTACAGGTATGTGCCCCCAACTAATTATCTTCATTTGAGGGGATGGGAGTCTCACTGTGTTGCCTAGGTTGGTCTTGAACTCCTGGCCTCCAGTGATCTTCCCTGTTTGTTCTCCCAGAGTGCTAGGATTTCAGGTGTGAGCCACTGTGCTCAGGCAATATTTCATTATTTTTTAACTCCTAACATTGAGATCTCTTAAGAATTTAACCTTTACTGAGAGAGGGCAGCAAGAAGAAAAGAGAATTATTTCAAGATGAATTTACCACTCATCTTCCTTAGAGTCAAATGTATTCAAAGTTTTCTTTGGGGCCACACATTGGTAGGCATTTATTGTACTCCTCACAAATGTTAACAATTCTTTGCTGTATGTAGGAGGTTGAGATAATACAGACAGTATCTTCCAACATGAATTACATTTTAAAGTGAATGATGGATGGACCAAAAAAAGACTTCCAAGAGTGAATAATATTCAATAAATTCCCACATATTGCCTGAGCACAGTGGCTCACACCTGAAATCCTAGCACTCTGGGAGAACAAACAGGGAGGATCACTGGAGGCCAGGAGTTCAAGACCAACCTAGGCAACATAGTGAGACTCCCATCCCCTCAAATGAAGAGTCTGTGTAAGGCCAGAAACCCCATCAATGGTTGAAGAAGGAGGCCTTTAGAATGATCTTGGTAAGATCAAGATCTTGCTCAGATCTAGGTTCTGAAGTCCTACAGTTAATCAGATGTTCCACATGTTTTCTGGGTGAGACATCTGAGTGAATTTCCAGAAGGAAGCTGAAATCATGAAATGAGGCCCAGATATGATGGCTCACACCTGTAATCCTAGCACTCTGGGAGGATCACTTGAGTTTAGGACTTTGATACCAGCCTTAGCAAGAGTTAGAGCCCTGTCTCAACTAAAGATAGAAAAAAATAAGCCAGGCATTGTGGTGAGTACCTGTAGTCCAAGCTACTTGGGAAGCTGAAGCAGAAGGATTGCTTGAGCCCAGCAGTCTAAAATTGTTGTGAGCTAGGCTGATGTCACAGTCCTATCACCTGGGCAATAGAGACTTTGTCTCAAAAAAATGAGAAAAAAGAAATAAATCATGAAATAGGGATAACTTAGGACCAGCTTGAGAAAGAGTGACACCCTGTCTCTACTAAAAAGCAGAAAAATTAGCTGGGCAGTCTGATGGGCACCTGTAGTCCTACCCACTTGGGAGGCTGAGGCAGGAGGATCACTTGAGCCCAAGAGTTTGAGGTTGCTGTGAGCTATGATGACACCACCATGGCACTCTGCACCAGAGCAACAGAGTGAGACTCTGTCTCAAAAATAAAAAAGGGGGAATAACTTAGGAGTCAGTGGAGATGAGCCTGGAAAAGTGGTATCAAGCTGTGTTAAGAAGGATTTTGTATCACTTACTAGGTTTGGAACTTTATTATTTGGATTATGATGAATCTTGGAAGAATCTTAGTTAGATAGGACCAGACTTGTGTCTTAGAAAGCTCATTCTGAGGGTATCAGGAAGGGTGATGAAAGCAGAAGTTAGTGCAACAAGTAAAACCACCAGTTGTTCAGCAGGAAGACACCTTACCTAGGACAATTATAGAAACCAAACCCACTCGCAGCAGGTGATAGATACAGAGGAGGGCAAATGATTCAAACCAAGCCAATCAGAGCCCTTCTCCAGAATTTCTAGCATGGAACCCAAGTAAGCTTCGGTCAATCCCTGTTTAGGTAGAGAAGTTGGAAGATATAAATAAAATAATGGAGCTGTAAGCCATGTTTTCCAACATGTAGAAGGAGGCAGTCTGAAGCAAAAGGTAATGAAGCCAACAGGCCAGCGGAGATGGGGAGGAGACTCCTGGTGTATGGGAGGCCCTGGCTGTGTTTCTGGGCCCATCTGCATCCTTGCCCCTCCTACAATTTGGTTGTACATTTCCTTGTATTCCATGAGACAATACTTTTCCTTTGTTGCCTAAGCTAGTTCCAGTTGAGTTCAGGCACTTGCAGGAAGTTTTGACTAATTGGCGGTCCATTAGCCTGGGGAAGACTAGACAGAAGCAAGTCTCAGAGAGGATAAAGAGCCCAGTTTGGGGCATATTGGAATGAGTTGCTTTGGAAATTCACGTGAATATTTCCAGGAATCATTTCATTATGAATCTGAAGCTCGGAAGATCACAATATTTTGTGATCTATATATTGAAAGAGACAAGTCTAAATACGATGCTCTATAGAATAGCACTAGGGGCCTCCAGGTCAACATGGATCCTTTCAGAATATGATCATTTAAACCACGACAGCTCTATTCAATTGACTAGTATTCAGTTTAGCATTCCCATTTTGAGATGATGTTATGAAGAATTTTTCTAAGAACCTTGATGAAATCAAGATAGAGCATTTTTATGGCATTCCCTTGATCTTCTAGTTCACCAGGATAGCACAGATGTAGGGGAATATGAGGTTATTCAAACCTGACTTGTTTAGGGGGAATGTAGCTCCTGCTGTTGACTCCAAATGACTGTGTTACCATTTTCTACATAGTCACAAAGCCAACCATTAAGAATTTATTTTTTGGCTAAACTATTATTATATAGATAAATATAAATAAAACCAAGAAGTAATAGGAAGAGGCCAAGCATGGAGTCTCACATCTGTAATCCTAGAACTCTGGAAAGATGAGGAAGGAGGATTACATGAGGTCAGGAGTTCAAGACCAGCCTGATTGAGACCCACATCTCCACCAAAGATAGAAAAAAACAAGCTGGGCATGATGGTGTATACCTGGAGTCCCAGCTTCTTGAGAGGCTGAGGCAGGTGGATCACTTGAGACCAGGGGTGAGAGGTTGTTTTGAGCTATGATGATGTCACTGCACTCCAACTTGGGTGAAAACATGAGACTGTCTCAAAAAAAAAAAAAAGTAGAAGTAGTAGGAATAGAGGGAGATGAGTCTTGAATAACTTCTCCACAAATTATAAAAAATTGTCTATTAGCCTTGTCAGATCTATGCATAGACACTTTTGTACCTCCTAGCAGAAATGTCCCAGCATTCTATGAACTTAATGGTGCCTAAGAATTGTCCCTGTTCTGCTCAACATGACAGTACTGCTTCAGAAATGCCAGCTTGACTCCCCATGAGACAGGTATCTTTTCTGAGCAACACAATTGTCCTCTAGAGGTAAAGAAACCTGGGATTCCAATATCACGTATAGCACTTACAAGTTGCACGATCCTAGGAGGTTGATTTAATCATATGACCCACAACTTTCCTCATCTACAAAGCAGACATAATGATTAATTTCTTAGTACATTGGGGAGAATTAAATGAGATAATATATATTGTCTTACAATGGGGCATGACACATAGCTAATTTTCAATAGAGGAACTATGGCTGTGTTTGTTTTGTTTTGTTTTTCCCCTGAAACAGGATCTTGTTATGTTGTTATGGCTTATTATGTTGCCTGGGCTGGTTTTGAACACCTGCCCTCAAATGCTCCTCCCACCTTAGCCCCTGAAAGTGCCGGGGTAAGTGGGATGAGCCCCTGCACCTGGCTGCTTATTCCTTTCTTTCTCTTTCCCATTTACCCATGTTTATCACTGGCCTTGATTCCTTTGTATATCCTTGACTTCGGGATTCATTTTCATATTATTACATTTCTCTCATTATGGCTGGGCATCGTTCATCTTCATGAAAAAAACTAAAGCATATTTCTCTCCTAATGAGAGCTATCTGCACCATAGTTCGTATAATTAGGGACCTTCTCAGGCAGCCGGTCATACAAGCCCTGTTGTCATTTCTATGTCCCTGGCAAAGTTTATTGGCTGGTCTCCAGTAACAGCAGGCCAACCAAAACCACACCATAGATAAATTATGTACACTTTATTAAATATATTAAGACAAGTAACTGCATCCATCTGCCTTACTGATCCCTTACCAGACATCCATTTCTTTCTAGTTGAGATGGCATGATGGCAATGACTGAGGCAAAACTTTCTGGTAGGGAAGGCAGGCGGGGCCTTGTTACTACACAGCATCAGAGCAAAGGCAGAGAGAAGCTTAAAGATCTTGTGTTCATCCAAATAAGTTTGGGCCAAACCTTCTGAATAGCCCTTGCTTCTATCTATACTCTCCATACCCATTTTAAAGCCCACAACACTGTCCTCACTTCCAGGCCGTTCTCTCCTCTGCTGCCAGAATAAGCTTTCTAATTTTTTCCTGGTTTGTAAATATGACTATGTCACTTTGCTGCATGGATCATTCAACAGGGTTTCTAGAGGAGTTGCACAAGTCTTCTCACAGTCTGGCCACACTGTACTTCTCCAGAGGTATTTCTTGGTGCTCACAGCTTCTTTATGGCCTGTGGGTCAACCAGATTTTATTGGGATTTTCAGTTTCTCAACTATTCCACAATATCCCTCATCCCCGAAGCTTTCACCTGGTGGCAGGTACTATCTAGTTAGAATCTCCCTCCAGTTCTTTAACCTCTTTGTTTGGATCTTTTTGGTTTGTTTTGTTGTGTTGTGTTTCGTTTTTTGAGACAGTTTCAATCTGTTGCCCCCAGGAAAGAGTCACATGGCATCAGCCTAGTTTACAGAAACTCACACTCCTGGGCTCAAATGATTCTCCTGCCTCAGCCCCCCAAGTAGCTGGGACTATAGGTGCCTGCCACAATGCTTTGGCTAATTTTTCTATTTTTAGGAAAGATAGGTTCTCATTCTGGCTTAGACTGGTCTTGAACTCCTGAGCTCAGGCAATCTCCCACTTTCTCAGAGTGTGCTAGGATTACAGGTGTGAGCCACCGCACCTGGCCTCTTCAACTTCTTTGCCTTCATCCTAATTTAAGTATCACTTTCTCTGGGAGTCTTTTTCTGACCTAAGCTCAGGATCATTGCTGCTCTAATAACTGTGAATCATGGCATGTATCATGTTAGAGAGTAACTGACTTTTTACAAACCAAAGGGAATGTGGAGAAAAGACCGTGACTGCTTTGCTCGTCACCGTGTGCTCAATAACAAAGCACAGCCCTTGACAGAGAGTAAGGTGCTTGGTAAGTCAATGTTGAATCAGTAAGTGAATGAACGGATCCTTGTATTAGAAGGCAGCAAAGAATTAGAACCGCAATACCAATCCATGAAATATGTGGGACATACTTTTGTTAAAAATGTATTTGTGGTTTATCTGAAATTCAAATTTAATTGAGAATACTATCTTTTACCTGGCAACTTTACTTGCTTATTAAATACCTCTTTCTGCATGTCTGCATGTACGAATTTCAACAAACCCAAATCTTAGATTATTTACTACCTTAACATTTCAATACAGTGAATGTTTATGTCACTGGAGATGAATAAATGGCTTCTTTCTCACCCCTCCCTCTCTTTTAACAACAGGGGCTGTGTAGGCTCCTTGCTTGAATTTCAGTGTTTCAGTTCTGGCTTTATGCGATTGAATGCAATGTGCATTCCTTACACACCCTAGTGTCCCGAACACTGTGGCTGGTTAAGTTCCTAGGAACAGCTGTGACCCTTAAAATTGCTAAGTTCTCATCTTTTACACATTCCATTCGTAGTCTGATATGCTGACTCCTTTTGGAATCTCCCGCTTTGAAATTTTACTTTCATTATTGCACAAGTGGTAGTGACTGATGTTGAGTAATTAATGAGTAATCTAATTTTCTTTGTAAAAATAAAATGTATCTCTCTAATTCAGTTTCACCAACACCTTACCAGAGAAACTTTTTACAATCAACTTCATCTTCTCAGTGAAGCAATAAGAAAACAAACACTGGAAATACTTCAAATACTGAAAAAGTTAAATGCAAATAGTATTCGTATCCACAAGCAAAATCATAATGAGATATTGGCAACAAAGAAGGAAATACTTTTTTTTGAGACGGAGCCTCAAGCTGTCACCCTGGGTAGAGTGCCGTGGCATTACAGCTCACAGCAACCTCCAACTCCTGGGCTCAAGCGAGTCTCTTGCCTCCGCCTCCCAAGCAGCTGGGACCACAGGCGCCCGCCACAACGCCCGGCTTTTTTTTTTTTTTTGGTTGCAGCCGTCATTGTTGTTTGGCGGGTCCGGGCTGGATTCGAACCCTCCACCTTAGGTGTACATGGCCGGCGCCTTAGCCACTTGAGCCACAGGCACCGAGCCAGGAAATACTTTTAATACACAATTGGTTACACAGTTCAATACATTGGTTTAATGTCTGGTAAAAAACAAATAGAAATTAACTAGATCACTAAGAGTTTTTAATATACAAGGTCTGACAATTAAGTTCAAGAACTCAGCCTAGGAAAAGCACTACATAGGTCACTGCTGAATGTCACTATGGTCACCTTCGAAGTATTCCCCTTGGGAAGTTATGCACCAACACCAGTGTCTGGTCTACCTTCAAAGCAATTTTGGCAGTCTTTTTCTGGAATATCCATCAGAGCTGTAATCATATTACCTTTGATGTCCTGAATTGTCCTGTCCCGCAGGACACGGTTATTCGTAGGCGAGAAAGGAAGAACGAGACCATGCGGAATTCTTTGTCACGGTCTCAGCTCCCTGCCTGCTAACAAGTCAGCACAATCTCAAAAGTGGGGGTGGGCGACCATCTGGCACCGTTGGGTTTCCAACACTGAATGTCATCAAAATGTCTTCCTCTCAATATTTCCTTCTTCTTCAGGTAAAGAAAAAAGTCATTGGGGGCCAGGATGGGTGAGAATGTGCTGCCCAGCAGCAGGATCCCCCTTTACCTCTAATAGGAGCAGCGTTCAATTACTTAAGAAGTGAATCCTCTAAGAAGACCTTGAACAACGTTTATACAAAAGCCACACATCTGAGAATTTCCAAGATAGTTTTGCAAAATGCTGGCAAGGCCTCTGGGTATATTTTAAGAGTATAACTAAAGGGCCAGGCATGGTGGCTCATGCCCGTGATCCTAGCACCTTAGGAGCCTGAGGCAGGAGGATCACTTGAGTTTAGGACTTTGATACTAGCCCAAGCAAGAGTAAGACTCCCATCTCAACTAAAAATAAAAAAATAAATAAAAATCAGCCAGGCATTGTGGCAGGTTCCGGTAGTCCCAGCTACTCAGGAGGCTGAGGCAAGAGGATCACTTGAGCCCCAGAGTTTTAGGTTGCTGTGACCTAGACTGACATGATGGTGCCCTAGCCTGGCTAGTAGAGTAAGACTCTGTCTCAAAAAGAACAACAAAAAAAGTATAAATAAAGATATGCTGAAAAAACAAGGAGTGGAGAGTTATGTGTATTTGATAATTACATATAACCATATTTAGTATGTTAAAGTGTTATTTTAAGTTGATTTCAAATAATTACCTCTATGGCTGATATTGTAGATAGTTTTTTGAAAATCTTTCCCTAAGGTTAATTGTAATCAGCTCTTCAGTTGACAGATATGAACACTCCTGAAAGAGCTAGAGGACATTTCTCAGTTCAGAGCCACTTTGACACAGGATGACTTAGGGGGAAGTTTCTATGGGTGTGCTACAGTGCATGAAGGAACAACCCCAGGAGAGGTCTGTGGGGATTTTTATCTCCTGCATCTTGGTTCTGATTCATTTATTAGGCTTATGAAGCTCTCCACTATCTGAGCCAAGGGGTGTGGAAGGCAATTGCAAGGTTAAACTCTGTGAGTTCCTCCTGGCCTTTCCAGTGTAGCATGGGACGCTTGCCCAGCAAGCTTGCCTCCCTCATTTTGTTCTCCAAAGCTCACTGCAATTGAAATATGAATGTGAATGGCAGAGGAGGCCAACAGGTGGAAACAGGAACTATATGTCCATTGATTCTGATATTCTTTCCAAAATCCAGAAAGCTCTACAAACTGAGTTTTTGTAAGTCATTTGGCAGCAAAATCTGACCTCACCTGAACTCATTTGAAAGCAAAATCTTACCTGGACTGACATGAGGCTATTTATAGTCTTTGGCCAACTGACATAAATATTCACATGTTTAGCTGCAGGACTCTTAATGTATTTTACTACACCATGCTGTCCCAGAGTCTGCTGGGAGTGTAATGAATACACAGACATACACAGTATTACTTTTCTAAAACTCCAAGATAATTGTGAGTTCCGACATCTGGCCCCAGGGTTTGGGGTAAGGCCTTGTGGTCCTTCAGTACAGAATGTACTGTTAATGGTTCACAGGATAAAAGGCTGAGCTAACTGCCCAGAGGAAGGACCTTGGTTCAGTTGATAGCATTTCTGAATTCTCACTCTTTGGCACATGGAATTAATGTTTTCCTAAGTCAATTGATCTGAGGACACTGGAAATTTGTAAAGTATCTTACGTGGTCTATGCTTTTATTGCTGTATATAAAAAAAGTGTGAATGCCTTAGAAGAAATCAATGATAGCTCATAAGACCGAAGTCAATTTGTTCTTCCCACCAACCCACCTCTCTCTCTCCCCCTGTCTTTATGTGGGATGTGTTGGCAAGTGGGAAAAAAGTAGTTCCAGTATGAAGACCAGCAGGCTCAAGACCCAGGAAGAGAATGGTGGTTAAATCATTTCAGGTTAAATCTGCAGTTAGGAAAACCCCTGTCTTGGGATAAGGTCAGCGTTTTTGTTTTGTTTATACCTTCAACACAGTGAATGAGGTCTGTCCACATTAGGAAGGCAGGCTATCTGCTTTACTGGGTCTACCAGATGTTAATCCCATCCAAAAAACACTCTCCCAGAAGCACCTAGAATAATGCTTAACAAAATATTTGGGCACCCTATGACCCAGTTAAGTTGATACATAAAATTACCAATAACAGAAGGGGACCACAGGCTTGGGGTTTAAATGATCTGTGGTCACCATTTGGAAGTTTTTAGTATTCTTTTTTTTTTTTTTTTTTTTTTTTGAGACAGAGCCTCAAGCTGTCCCCCTGGGTAGAGTGCCGTGGCATTACAGCTCACAGCAACCTCCAACTCCTGGGCTCAAGCCAGTCTCTTGCCTCCGCCTCCCAAGTAGCTGGGAC
>CAUYTI010139838.1:0-11849 GCA_963575145.1 Galago senegalensis | reverse complement strand
CTCAAGCTGTCCCCATGGGTAAAGTGCCGTGGCATCACAGCTCACAGCAACCTCCAACTCCTGGGCTCAAGCAAGTCTCCTGCCTCAGCCTCCCAAGTAGCTGGGACCACAGGCGCCCACCACAATGCCTGGCTATTTTTTGGTTACAGCCATTATTGTTGTTTTGGTGGGCCTGAGGCTGGATTTGAACCCGCCACCTTAGGTGTACGTGGCTGGCGCCTTAGCCACCTGAGCACAGGCACCGAGCCGATGGTTATCTTTTAAAAATATTTTTAGGCCTAGTGCAGTGGCTCACACCTGTAATCATAGCGCTATGGGAGGCCAAGGCAGGAGGATCACTGGAGGTCAGGAGTCTGACACCAGCCTGGGCAAGAGTGAGATCCCATCTCTACTAAAAATAAAAAAATTAGCCAGGTGTTGTGGCAGGTGTCTGTAGTCCCAGCTACTTATGAGGCTGTGAGGCAAAAGGATGGCTTGAACCCAGGAGTTTGAGGTTGCTGTGAGCTAGGCTGAGGCCATGGCACTCTAGCCTGGGCAACAGAATGAGGTACTACCTAAAAATAAACAAATAAATAAAACAAGAAAACAACTATTTTTAAAATGAGCATAAAGTAATATGAAGTGTGTGTGTGTGTGTGTGCAGCTCTGAGTTGTGAAGGCTATATGGATTTGGGTAATGACAATCACAATTAGGATACAGAACAGATCTCTCATCACTCCCTAGACATCCAGGTGCTGTCCCTTGGGAGGGTGGAGCACACCCTCCACCTCAAATCACTGACAATCACTAATCTGTGTCTCTGTTGCTATACTATTGCCTTTCCCAGCATGTTATATAAATGAAATACATTGTACGTGACTTTTTGAGATTAGTTTTCTTTACTCAGCATGATGCCTCAGCATAATCCCAGTTACTGTGTGTATACATATGTCATTCCTTTTGATTGCTGAGTAGTTGTCTATCCTATGGATGTACCATGCTTTTGTTTTATACATTTACCTGTTGAATGCCATTTCAGTTGTTTATAGTTTTTGGTGATGATGAATAGAGTGAATATAGAATTTTTTGTGCAGAGTTTTGTGTGAACATATGTTTTTATTTTTGTAGAGCTACTGTATATTTAACTTTTTAAAAACTGTCAAACTTTGGTTCCTACACCCATGTAGAAAAAAAAGAGGAAACTGAAACTTTTTTTTTTTTTGAGACGGAGCCTCAAGCTATCCCCCTGGGTAGAGTGCCATGGCATCACAGCTCACAGTAACCTCCAACTCCTGGGCTCAAGCGAGTCTCCTGCCTCTGCCTCCCAAGTAGCTGGGACCACAGGCACCTGCCACAACGCCTGGCCATTTGGCGGCCCGGGCTGGGGATTTGAACCCTCCACCTTGGGTGTACGTGGCTGGCGCCTTAGCCACTTGAGCCACAGGTGCCTAGCCGTGAAACTTTTTTATAGAGTGGCTATACCATTTTGCATTCTCCCTGACAGTGTGCAGGAGTTCCAATTGCCCCATATCCTTGTCAGTACTTGGTATTATCATCTTTTTGTTTGTTTTTGTTTTTCGCCTTTCTAATAGGTATGTAGGGATGTTGATGTTCTATTGTGTGTGTGTGAGCATTTTTTTTAGAAACAAGGTCTTACAATGTTGCTCAGGCTATCCTCAAAGGACTGGTCTCAAGTGATCCTCCGGCCTCAGCCTCCAAGTAGTATCACTGTAGTTTTGATAATCATTTCCCTAATGGCTAATGATGTTGAGCTTATTGACCGTATGTATCTTATCTTTGGTGAAACATCTGTTCAAAATTTTTGCCTGCTTTTTAATGGGTTGTTTGTTTTCTTTCTTTCTTTTTTTTTTTTTTTTGCAGTTTTTGGCCCGGGGCCAGGTTTGAACCCACCACCTCTGGTATATGGGGCCGGCACCCTACTCCTTTGAGCCATAGGCGCTGCCTGGTTGTTTGTTTTCTTATAGTTGATATCTGTTTATCCATCTATTCTGGATATAAGTCCTATGTTGAATATGTGATTTGCAAATATTTTTCCCAGACTTTCATGTCTTTTGCAGAGAAGAAGTTTAAATTTTTATGTAATTCAGCTTGATGCCCATATCTCAGCAGTTAGGGTGCTGGCAGCCACATACACTGGGGCTAGTGGGTTCCAACCTGGTCAGGGCCTGCCAAACAACAAGGACAACTACAACCAAAAAATAGCCCCATGTTGTGGTAGACGCCTGTAGTCCCAGCTACTTGGGAGGCTGAGGCAAGAAAATCCCTTAAATGCAAGAGTCGGAGATTGCTATAAGCTGTTGGCACTCTGCCAAAGGTGACATAGTGAGACTCTGTCTCAAAACTAAATAAATAAATAATAAATTTTTATGTAATTCAATTTATCAAAATTTTCTTTTATGAATCATGTTTTGGTATCATATCTAAGATCTTTTTGCCTAACACCAGGCTGCAAAGTTTTTCTTTTGTTTTTATACTAAACTTTTTTTTTTTTTGAGCCTCAAGCTGTTGCCCTGGATAGAGTGCTGTGCCATTACAGCTCACAGCAACTTCCAACTCCTGGGCTCAAGTGAGTGTCCTGCTTCAGCCTCCCAAGTAGCTGGGACCACAGGTGCCCTCCACAGTGCCCGGCTATTTTTTGGTTGCAGCTGTCATTGTTGTTTGGCAGCTGTTCAAATCCGGGCTGGATTCGAACTCGCCACCTTAGGTGTATGTGGCTGGTGCCTTAGCCACTTGAGCCACAGGCACTGAGCCCCTAAACTTTTTACATAGTTTTACATTTGTTTAATTTTAGTTACTTTTTGTATAAGGTGTGAGGTTTAGGTTTGAGGTTTTTTTTGTGTGTGTATATGATATTTGACTATTTCAGTAACATTTGGGGAAAAGACCATCTTATCTTTATCGAATTGACTTTGGACTTTTGTCAAAAATCAACTGGTTGGGGCCAGGTATGATGGTTCATGCCTGTGTCCCTAGCACTCTGGAGGCCAAGGTGAGTGGGTTGCATGAGCTCAGGAGTTTGAGACCAGCCTGAGCCAGAGCAAGACATCCACCCCCCCACACACCCTGTCTTCAAAAATAGCTGAGCAGCCAGGTGGCGCCTGTGGCTCAAGGAGTAGGGTGCTGGCCCCATATACTGGGGGTGGCTGGTTCAAGCCCGGGCCCTGGCCAAAAACTGCAAAAAAAAAAAAAAAAAAAAAAAAAAAGCTGGGCAGCTGGGCGTTGTCCCAGGCACCTGTAGCTACTTTGGAGGCTGAGGCAAGAAGATCACTTGAGCCCAAGAATTTGAGGTTACTGTGAGCTGTGATGCCATGGCATTCTACCAAGGGTGAAAAAATGAGACTCTGTCTCCAAAAATAAATAAATAAATAAACTAGTGGTTTTGAGTGGGTCTATTTTTGGACACATTCTGTTCCACTGATCTGTGTGTTTATTCTTTCTTTAATATTACTCTGTCTTGATTTTTGTTAGCTGTATAGTAATTTGTAAAATCAGGTAGTGTGAGTCTTCCAACATTGCTTTTCTTTTTCAATATTGTTATAGAATCAGCTTATCTGGATCTACAAAAAGTCTTGATAGAGTTTTGGTTAGAATAGTGTTAAATCTATAGAATATTTTGGGGAGAATTGACATCCTAACTATACTGGGTCTTTCCATCCATGAGTGCATGTTTCTCCATTTATTTAAGTCTTTTGATTGCTTTCATCAGGGTTTTGTAGTTTTTATTATTTATTTATTTATTTTTGAGACAAAGCCTCAGGCTGTCCCCCTGGGTAGAGTGCTCTGGCATCACAGCTCACAGCAACCTCCAACTCCTGGGCTCAGGAGTCTCAAGTGAGTCTACTGCCTCAGCCTCCCAAGTAGCTGGGCCTACGGGCATCTGCCACAATGCTGGGCTATTTTTTGGTTGCAGCCATTGTTGTTGTTTGGTGTGCTTGGGCTGGATTCTAACGCCACAGGTGCTGAGCCTGTTTTGTCTTTTTTTTTTTTTTTTTTTTTGTAATTTTTTAAATTAAATGATAGCTGCATACATCAATACAAACATGGGGTACAGTGTAGTGTTTTTACACACATTCTGAAATACTTTCATCAAGCTGGTTCACATAAATTTCATGTCATTTGCATAGTCATTGTGTCAAAACATTTACATTCTAGTTCTAGAAAAGTTCACTTGTACCCTTGTTAGACAGAAATATAGGTGATCTTTATAAATGATATTTCAATATCACTTCAATGCAATATACAATTGTCTGGGTTTTTCATAGTGTCAAAGTCATAGGTACTGCTAAGATTACTGTGGTTTTACAAGACAAGGAAATATTGGCCAGGCATGGTGGCTCACACCTGTAATTCTAGCACTCTGGGAGTCTGAGGTGGATGAATTGCTTGGGCTCAGGAGTTCAAGGCCAGCATGAGCAAGAGTGAGACCCTGTCTCTACTAAAAATGGAAAAATTAGCCAACAGTGATGGTGAGCACCTATGGTCCCTGCTACTCGGGAGGCTGAGGCAGGAAGATTGCTTGAACCCAGGAGTTTGAGGTTACTGCAAGCTACGATGCCATGGCCCTCTACCCAAGGCAATAGAGTGAAACTCTGTCTCAAAAGAAATATTAAAATTCGTCTTACTGCTTGTGGTGAGGGTCCATGCCCTACCCTCACTCTTTGTGTCCATGCCTGGT
Organism: Galago senegalensis; assembly: GCA_963575145.1. Taxonomy (NCBI): domain Eukaryota; kingdom Metazoa; phylum Chordata; class Mammalia; order Primates; family Galagidae; genus Galago; species Galago senegalensis. Next base: position 7,173 of record CAUYTI010139838.1, on the reverse strand, counting down.
CATCACAGACGGAGAGAAGGCAGAGAAACTGAGGCAGTCTCTGCCCCTTGGTTTGGCAGTAAAGGAGCTGAAATGAAGCAGACATGCTGATTTCAATTGTATTAAATTTTAAAAATTAAAAAAAAAAAGAAATACTAAAATTCAGTTGGATGCTACCAAAGACAATCTCCTTCCATCCAAGTTCACAGATCCCACAGAGTATGCTGAAAATCTGTGGCTCCTAGACTAATAAGAGGGTGTGGAGCAGAGGATAAAAGCCATCTATACAGCACAGAACAGGAAAGTCCCCAAATGTAGGGCAGCCACAGTGCCATCTCAGCACCAGGATCCCGGGAAGGCCTTTAATGAGCAAGAATGTTTCTCGTTCTCATGTTTGGGCTGTGCTAATGCAGCTGCTCTGCTCCTTGCACCCCCCGAGTCTGCTCACCCTCACTCTCAAATGTGCTTAGAGTAAGGGAGACCCAGGGAGGGGCTGGATTTCATGTTTGTGTTAATCCAGAGCAGACCGTAAATCCTTTTACAGATGGAACCAATTCAGCTGAAGTGGGAACTTAGGGCAGAAAGGTAAGTTTCACCTGGAAATTTGCAGACTCTTAAGAAAGGGCTTTGGGCCACCCTAGGCTGTGGCGGGCGGGTCCAAGCTGATCTCACATAGGTCTCAGAGGCCTGGGGACCTTGCAAACATTGGGTGGCGTCTAAAAAGGTCACAGAGCTTCTTACAGAGGAGGAAGTCCGTCATTCCTAGCTCTGAGGTCTGGGAGGGTGCAGGTAGCTCCCTGCCTCCTCAGTGTATTTTCCACGGCAAGCAACCCTGCCCTGTGGCTCAGGCATCCAGAGGAGAGGTGAGGCCTTGCTGAGTGTGGGGTGGTGTGGGGTGCTCCCCTCACCATCACTAAGGGTTTGTTCCTTTCAGAAATCTGAGTGAGAGACCAGCTCCTGGCAGTTGCCAACCCGGGCCGTGGTTACCGAGGAGGCTCTAATGAGAAGCTGGCCGGCGAATCCCCTCTGTGCCGCCCTGCCTGCAGCAAGCCCGCCGCTTCCTCATGCTGGTTTGTAAGTTTTTCTCCTAATCTCAACCTCAATTCCTTTTTCCCATTCTTCTGAATGTTAAAGTCACGACCTTTGCGGTTTATGGGCCACCAGAGACCGAACTAAATGTGTTAGCTCAGAGTCCAAACAAGTAATAGCCAGCCAATTAAATTAATAATCCATATTGTTACAATGTTTAACCACGGCTGTTTCCTCAGCGGTCTGTTTAAATCACAGCCAAGGCCTGACCTATTAAAATGAATAACTGGAATTATGAGAAACTCCATTTAATAAACACAGCGAGGAACGCAGCACAATTGGGCATGAAATATTTATTACCACTTGAAGCAGAGAGCTGTTTGGGACTTTAAGATGGGATTAATGAATGCGTTTTAATTTCTGACTCACGAGGTGGGAGGTGGGGCTGGAACTGGGGACCCTTTGGCAGATTTCGGGAAAAATCAGCTCATGTTATGTTATGACGTTGTGTTTATGTGTGGGCCTTGTCCAACTCACTGTGAGAAGGAGAGGAAGACACGTCCCCCAGGGACCTCGGACTTGCTCAGTAAATGTTACTCACGGGGTGGACAGGTGAATAGTCTCATGATCGAGAAACATTTTGACATCTTAGTATCTACAGTTCAATGACGCAGAGCACAGAACACGCTTACCCCAGTGCTTGACACATTCAAATCCCTCAGTAACTGTCTTGATAGTCAGGACAGCAAATTCTGGTTAATCTACTAGGAAATCCAGTCTCCCATTTGGCAACTCTTCCAGAGTCCCAGAGCTGCCCCAGGACCCAACTTTCACCCTGACTGGCCCACTTACCTTTATGTGTGCCTGGGAGCCTGATTCGGATTAGGTCTTTTTGCTTTACTGGTTTTGGCCTTTCTCAGAATGGATTGCTCCTTTCCTTGTTTTCCCAAAGTTCAATGTCTCATCTCTGCATTTGCCTTGGCTCATCCCCATGTTCCCAGGTATTGCCGTGTTTCGCAGGGTCTGTTTCCTGTTCCCAGACAATGTCAGCGCTGAAGTTTTGATAACGGGTTTAGGACATGTGGTTGCTGTAATGATAGCCCTTAGCAAGTCTTGCAAGCAGGGTAATTATTGGGGACCTGTGAACAAGGTAACTGAGCCTTCCCTCTAGGAGAGCCCCAAATGGAAAGAGCATGGCTCTCTGCCTGCCCAAACTTGCTTTCCGGAGAAAGGGGAAAGCAGGCAGACCAACATGCTGATGGGGCACATTTGACATTGTGAGATCTGGTGGGGGCCCAGGGGCAGAGACACAGCAGACCAACATGCTGATGGGGCACATTTGACACTGTGAGGTCTGGTGGGGGTCCAAGGGGGTGGGAGTGGGGCAGAGACACAGGAAGATACAGCCTTGGTTTCCCCTTTGAGACTCAATAGTTGCCTCCTGGAGGCTATAAAAATACCTTCAGGTTTGGTCACCAAATTCCCAAGCCTAAAGTTGTTAATGAGTCTAGGAAACAAAGAGCAATCTCATGTTGGGCAGGGAGACTCTAGAGACTAAAACCAGAAAGAGGAATGCACTTTGTAAAGGACGGTGGATCACCATGTTTGGTAGAGATGGTTCTAACTGTGTGGGAGGTTGATGGAATCTTGCCACATCCCTTCTAAATTCAAAAGCCAAGAGGGGTCCCAACTAGGAAGAGTGTCGTAAGTGACCTACATGGCATCATAGGATGTGGCTAAGAGGCTTACCTGATCCTAAAAGACCTTCAAAGGTCTCTATCTGCAGTCTGTAAGCCTAGTGTCATCTGTGTTAACCATCTGCCCCTTCTGGCTCTTTAATCCTTAAGGATGTTCATGCCTGGAATCCTAGCACTCTGGGAGGCCAGGGTGGGTAGACTGCTTGAGCTCAGGAGTTTAGGACCAGCCTGAGCAAGAGTGAGACCCTTTCTCTACTAAAAATAGAAAAACTAGCAAGTGTTGTATACAGGCCCAGACTCTATCTCAAAAAGAAAAATAAATCCTTGGGGTGCCCATAGTTTGCTCAATGGTTAGGGCACCAGCCACATGCTCCGGGGCTGAGGGGTTCAAGCTCTGCACAGGCCTGCTAAACAAACAGACAAACAAACTAAAAACAGCCGGGCATTGTAGCAGGTACCTGTAGTCCCAGCTACTAGGGAGGCTGAGGCAAGAGAATCACTTGAGCCCAAGAGTTTGAGGTTGCTGTGAGCTATGACTCCATGGCACTCTACTGAGAGTGACAAGGTGAGACTCCGTTTCAATAAAAAAAATAAAAAAATAAAAATAAAATCCTTAAGGATGGTGAGTATCACAACTGCATTGAAACTGTATTTTTCTGAATGTTGGAGGAGGCTTATGTGGGATATATGGTGTCTAGCTCAGAGAGAACTCCCGTCTTCCTAGCAGAAACCTTCAGAATTTTATTTATTTATTTATGAGACAGAATCTCATTCTGTCATCCTGGTAGACTCAAACTCCTGGGCTCAAATGATCTTCCTGCCTCAGCCTCCCCAGTAGCTGGGACAACAGGCACCTGCCACCTGACATTACCCTGAGGGGGTTGGGTGAGCTGATCTTTGTTTCTTCTCTAATTCCTCACATAAGCTGGCATCAGATAAAATGCCCTCTTAGACAAGTGGATTATTCTTCAGGGACCAAGCGGTGGTGACTGAGTGGCCTGTGAGAAGGTCCATGCCTGTCTAGGATTCCAGAAGCCCAGGTCAGGCTGCATAAATGTCCAGCCAATGTTTATCAAAAACCTACATGAATTTCTTGCTCTAGACCTGGCATCAAATATTCATCCAAGTAGCCCTCGTTTTGGTGAAAAATGATATTTAGAGACCATAATCTAGGTTCTCTTTGCTGCTGGGTTGGTCACTGTTTTTAGGTGTTTAAGTAGAAAGTGCTGAAAAAATATTCTTTTAAGGAAAACTATATCACGAGTTTCTACAGAATATCTGCTCTAACCTAGAAGTACTGGGTTTTTACTTGTCACCCTTGGTAGAATGCTGTGGCATCACAGCTCACAGCAACCTCAAGCTCTTGGGTTCAAATGATTCTTTTGCCTCAGCCTCCCAAGTAGCTGGGACTACAGGCACCCTCCACAATATTTGGCATATTGTTTTTAGAGATGGAGTCTTGCTCTTGCTCAGGCTAGTCTCTAACACCTGAGCACAAGCAATCCACCACTTTGGCCTGGCCCTATTTCACTTATTTTATTTTCTACATGTATATATATTTCTTTTTTCTGCACTTTTTAAAAGTTTCTAATTAATATGAGGTACATACAATGCGGTGACATTGTCATGTTTGTCAATGGCATTGAGTCCTTCAGCCATGACATGTGCTATATACCCCTATGTTGTACCTGTTAGTTAGGTGGGAACTTATAGAACCACCTTACCCCCACCCTCCATCTTCTTGAACTTAATTGTGTTTTTCTCAGTGTGGGCCTGTAGTTGTTGATCTACTAGTTTCAATATAGTATTGGGTACATGGGATGCTCACTTTTCCATTCTTGAGATACTTTACCTAGGAGAATGTTCTCCAAATCCATCCAGATAAATACGAAAGTCTCCATTTTCTGGCTGAATAGTACTCCATGGTATACACATACCACAGTTTATAATCCATTCATGAGTTGATGAGCACTAAGGTTGTTTCCACATCTTTGCAGTTATGAATTGAGCTGCTAAAATATTCAAGTGCAAATGTGCTGATAATAAAATGGTTTTCTTCTGGGTAGGTAACTAGTGATGACATTATGAGATCAAATGGAAGATCTATTTTTAGCTCTTGAGGATTCTCCACACTTCTTTCTAAAATGACTGTATTAGTTTGCAATCCCACCAATAGTGCATAAGTGTTCCCCTCGGTCCACACCCCTGCCAGCATCTACAGCTTTAAGATCTTGTGTTATTCTCACGGGGGCTAATACCTCAAGGTGGGTTTGCCTTGAATTTCTCTAATAATTAGGGATGATGAGCATTTTTACATATGTTTGTTGGCCATTCATCTGTCCTCTTGGGGAGAGATTCAGTTCATGTCCTTTGCCCAGTGGTTAATGGTGCTGTTTGCTCTTTTCTGGTTGCTTTGCTTGAGTTCTTTGTAGATTCTGGTTATTAGCCCTTTGTCAGATTCATAACATGCGACTATCTTCTCCAATTCTGAAGATGGTCTATTTGCTTTATTGATCGTGTCCTTAGCCGTGTAGAAGCTTTTTAACTTGATCAGCTCTCATTTATTAATTTGCTTAATTCTGCAGTTGCCAATGGTGTCATCTTTTTTTTTTGTTTGTTTGTTTGTTTTTTTTAATGGTGTCGTCTTTATAAATTCTTTCCCAAGGCTGATTTTATAAAGAGTTTTCCCCACACTTTCTTCTAGAGATTTTCAAATCATTTTACCTGTCATTTTGTGTCTTTGATTTAAATCTTTTATCCTGGGTGAGTTAATTTTTGTAAGTCATGAGAAGTGTGGGTCCAGTTTCAGTCTTTTATATGTGGCTAACCAGTTCTCCCAGCATGATTTATTAAATACGGTTTCTTTTCCCCAGTGTATGATTTTGTTTGGTTTATCAAAGATCAGATGGCAAATTATGTATTACTTTTATGGTGAAAATCTTGATTCCTAAGAACACAAACATAATTACTTATTTACATAAAATAGTTTCAAAATAACATTATCACTACTGAGGCTAATGATACAATTTTAAAAATACAAAATGACAGTCAAACGTGTGTCATTTATCAGAAAGCAATAATTATGTCAAAGGATATAGGACCTGAAGTGGCTCCCCACTGGCCAAAGGTAGGAAGATTTGGGCATAAAAATACCTGTACTAAATCAAAACATGTCAAGTATGTTTCAATCTATGAGTTTGTAGTGATGCTTTTAAAAAAAATTCTCATAGGTAATTTTTGGAGATGGTTAGAGACCTAATTCATTTTCTGAAAACTGGCAGATAAAACATCAAGTATTTACCTGTCTTTCTAACATGAAGTGTATTTCAGAATAATCAAATAGTTGATGTCGGAGAGTTACTTTTTATAGACAATTCTCAGCTAATCAGTACAAAAAGAGTGACAGAATTAGAATGTCACCTTTCACAGTCCTAATGAATTAATGGAACCAGGCAACCATCAGCAATGGCTCCCAAAGTCATCCAGAGAAAAGTTAATGGGGAATTTGACAATGAACAGATCAGGCTGACAATATCCGAGCCCACTGATCCATCTTACGACAAATAATGTTAAATATCCCCTCATGTAAAGTAATGCAAAATACACACATCTATTTATGAAAGATTCTTGCCAAAAATCAAATCTGAATCTGATCTTGTTGCTAGCTCTAACAATCATTAGACAGAAGGTATAGGGGATTCTGGGAGGCCAGAGTGGGAGGGCTACTTGGGTTTAGGAATTCAAGACCAGCCTGAGCAAGAGTGAGACCCCATCCCTACAAAAAATTAGAAAAATTAGCTGGTCTTAGTGGCACAAGCCTGTACTCCTAGCTACTCAGTAGTTTGAGTCAGGAAGATCCCTTGAGCCCAGGAGTTTGAGCTATGATGATACCACTCTAGCCAGGGTGATAGACTAAGACTCTGTCTCAAAAAAAAAAAAAAAAAAAAACAGGGCCTCTGTTACCATTACTATTCAACATAGTGCTGGAAGTTCTAGCCAATACAATTAGGCAAGACAAGAAAATAAAGGGCATCCAAATGGGAGTGGAGGAGGTCAAACTCTCCCTTTTTGCTGATGATATGATCTTATACTTAGAGGACCTCAAAGACTCAACCACAAGATTCCTGGAAGTCATCAAAAAATTCAGTAATGTCTCAGGATATAAAATCAATGTCCAAAAGTCAGTTGCCTTTGTATACACCAATAACAGCCAAGATGAGAGGCTAATTAAGGATAAAACTCCCTTTACTATAGCTTCAAAGAAAATGAAATACCTAGGAATATACCTAACAAAGGAGGTGAAGGACCTCTATAAAGAAAATTATGAGGCTCGGTGCCTATAGCTCAACCGGCTAAGGCACCAGCCACGTACACCTAAGGTGGCGGGTTCGAATCCCCAGCCCGGACCCGCCAAACAACAATGACGGCTGCAACCAAAAAATAGCCGGGCGTTGTGGCGGGCACCTGT
>CAUYTI010139837.1:0-93470 GCA_963575145.1 Galago senegalensis | reverse complement strand
TGTGGTCCCAGCTACTTGGGAGGCGGAGGCAAGAGACTCGCTTGAGCCCAGGAGTTGGAGGTTGCTGTGAGCTGTAATGCCATGGCACTCTACCCAGGGGGACAGCTTGAGGCTCTGTCTCAAAAAAAAAAAAAAAACTTTTAGAGAAATAAAAGATACGGAAAATGTGAGCACTTTTTCTGCCCGAAAAATTGATCAGGCAGAAATTCTAGAAATTAATGTTTTAATCCTTAAAATTAAAAAATCAGACCTAAAGTCATAGTAGTTAAGAGTTGAGAGCAACTTCATTCTTGCAGACTAAGAGTACAGACTGTGAAAGAAGCATATCTGGGTTCAAATCTTAATGTCATTACTTATAAGCTATGTGACCTTGGGGAGGTGACTTTTACGTGTGACTCACTTTTCTTGTATGTAAAAGGGGATAGTAATAATACCTATCTTCTAAGATTGGCAGGTTGAAGTGAGTTAATACGTATGGAGACCTTAAAACAGTGTCTGACTTATAGTAAGCCCCATGTAAATATCAACTGTGATTATCAGTATTATTGCTGCCACCAAGGTAACAGACCAGAAGACTGGTAACAGACTTTAGAACAGTGATGGTGCAAACTTGAAGACAGCAGAATCTCCTCAAGGTGAGGAGAGAACAATGTCAATTTAGAATCCTACACCCATTACATCGTCATTTAAGAATGAGAGTAAAGGCATTTTCAGATAAAAATCAAGGCTTGCCACCAAAATACCTCATTAATGGAATTTCTAAAGGGTATATAGGTGTCAGGAAAAGAATCACATTTCCAAAAATAAATCTAAGATGCAAGTGAAAGTGGAGAACCAAAGGAATTGTTGGAGGTGTGAATAAATCTAAACAAGTATGGAGGAAAAGCAGGCAGGAGAGAAGGTCAGAGAAAAAGAAAATGCAAGAAATAGCATAAAATACCACGGAAGAGTAACTCTGTAATTTCAAATATGTTCCTAATCACGATAGACTCAGATTAAAAGACAGATTGTCAGCTCAGACATGAGAAACATGCTCCAGTTCATTGCTGTGTATAAGAGAGACACCCAAACAAAGATAGAGAAAGGTTGGGATTATGGGAAAGGGTATCTTAGATCAATGCTAACCAAAGAAAATTGGCAAGTTATAAATATCAGACAAATGTCAAAATGGTGTTAAAAAGAAGTCCTTTTAACTCTAGCCCAGCCTAGAGTGAGTCTAGCTCTGTTCTGCATGATTGAGAGGCTCCGTGGGGAGCACAGCAGCCATTCTGTGGCCTGAGGTGGCTCCAGGCTGCCCCTCCAGGCCAGACCCTTGAACATTGTGAGCACAGGCAGCTGGGCCTGTGTTCCTTCCTGCCTGCCTGTCAGAGTGGGCTGGATCTGAGAGACAGCAGGCAGTGCCCTAAGCGCTATGGTCCTGCCCTGTGCAGTCTGTTGAAAACGACAATTCACGGGCTGATTCTAGCCCGATGTCTTTTTGTATATTAAGTTTTATTGGAACATAGCCACACCCATTTGCTTCCATTTGGGGGAAGGGGTTCCTTTTGTGCCATGACGTCAGAAACGAGCATTAGCAGCAGAGACTGTAGTAGGTACAACACCAAGCCTTTACGAACTGACTTTTCATAGAAAACGTGTGTTGACTCCTGAACCAGAATTACATGTTTATATGACCTGGAAACTCTCATAAGAAAGATGTCGAGTTAAAAAAAAAAAGCGACAGACATATGCCGATTATAAAAGGGCTTAAAACACAGAATAGTATTATAGTGTGCTTCTCGAACCCTGGGCTGTGGACTGGTGTGAGACTGTAGCCTGTTAGGAACTGGATGGCACAGGGGGAAGTGAGCAGGGGTGTGTGAATGTGAGCGAGCAAAGCCTCATCTGTACTCGGGGCCACTCCCCATCTTCTGCATCATGCCCTGAGCTCTCCCTCCTGGATTCTCATCGGAGCACGAACCCTATTGTAACCTGTGCACGCTGGAGGTCTGGAGTGTGCGATCCTGGTGAGTATCTAATGCCTGATGATCTGAGGTGGAGCTGAGGCAGTGACGCTTGCACTGCAGAGCTGCTGCAAATGCCGGATGGGACCATCTAGTTGCAGGAAAACAAGCTCCAGGCTCCCACTGATTCTGCATTATGATAAGGTATATAATTATTTCATTATATATTACAATGTAATAATAATAGAAACAAAATGCACAATAAATGTAGTGCACTTGGATCATCCTGAAACCATGCCCACCCTCCCATTCATGGGGAAAACGTCTTCCATGAGTTGGGTCTGGGGACCCCAGCTATAGAGTACTTGTAGGGATACACATATGTGGTATGATGAAAGTCTAAAGAAAGTCAGGAGCACGTGAAGCACCAAAATGGGCTTGTGGAGGAGCGAGGAGCACACAGGTGAGGGTTGCAGGCTTCACTGCCCAGCCAGATGGCGGGAATGTGGGCCTTCTTTGCGTTCTCTTCACGCTTCATGTCTTAACAATAGGATGACGCATTCTTTAAAAGTCGTCTTCTGTTTAGGCGTAGGATGTTGAAAAGATCCTGTGGCCTTAGGACCAAGTAGTAAAATGGTTTAAGGGAGAAACATGCCACATAATAATATTCACATTTGCAGGGTGGGAAAGAAATACCTAGAATGGGCAAACCTTAGACTGGCAGGGAGAGGGGCCCCTGGAGGTCTTAAAGTCCAGTCTTCTGCTGGAAGAAGGAATCCCTTTTTCCAAAGCCCTTGTGAGTGGCCATCTGGCATGTGTCTGAGCTTGTCGTATGATCACAAGGCTGCCCATTTTATTTTGGATGGCTGAGTCACAGAGAGTGATGCTGATTCCCTTCCCATATGATGCTGCTTAAACATGGAGGGGGCAGTCAGGCACTACCCTTGTGACTTCACCACTTTGGAAGCTCATCTGTGCTTCACTGTGGTTGTCAATAACCTTTGAAAGTGAACCATTTGTTCCTGGCTCAGGAAACTACGTCTGGTTTAACTGGTTCAAAGTGGAGGGAAGCAAGTGGCTCCTGCACGAGGTGCACCTAACTCCTGCTAGATAGAACACCTTGGAGTTCAAGGCCAGGTTAATTCACGTTCAGTTGGTGGCTAGCTACATCCCGACTTTGTCTTTCACATGTTGATGAGATTTCTTTTAGAGGAGAAAAATAGAAAAAGTAGAAAAAAAAAGCTTTTCAAAACTTCTTTATAAGGAAGAAAATGATAGCATTTTAATAGTGTTTTAAAAGTTGAATACCACATGTAATAGAACTTTGCAGAGAGAAGCTGATTGATTAGGCTGGGTTTTGTAGGACATTTTAATCCTTTAGTGGGTTGGTCCTTAACTTTGAGTAACTCATCTTTTTCATTTTAACAGCATTTTGAGGAACTGTTTTCATGCTAAATGATAAGCTATTGATAAATAAACCTGAATACAATTTTAATTTGTATTTAGAGATGTAAATCTCCAGGTAAATTGAAATATTTCTTTTGTTCTCATGTCCTGCTTTTGTTGAGCAGGAAAACCTACTTGTTAATCTGATATTAACACTGCCAATATCAGAATTATAGCTATGGTAGCCGTTTTCAAACTTTTTGCCCTCAAAACTCTTTTATACCCTTAAAATTATTGGTTGTCCTAGAGTTTTTGTATATAGATTTATTGGTAGTGGTGACTACATTAGAAATTAAAACCAAGAGACTTTAAGGCAGGCATCCTCAAACTACGGCCTGCAGGCCACATATGGCCCATCAGGGACATTTATCCGGCCCGCTGGGTGTTTTTGCTGCTACTGCCTGTCCTGCTTAGCAGCCGACTCGTCCCAGGGCCCACAGTCTGGCCCTCTAACGGTCTGAGGGACAGTGAACTACCCCCTGTTTAAAAAGTTTGAGGACCCCTGCTTTAAGGTATGTGTTTATTCATTCACTTAAAATAACAACAATCTGGGGTGGTGCCTGTGGCTCAAAGGAGTAGGGTGCCTGCCCCATATGCCGGAGGTGGTGGGTTCAAACCCAGGCCTGGCCAAAAACTGCAAAAAAAAAAAAAAAAAAAAAAATCTGCCTGCCTGTTATCTGTTAACATAAATGGCATACTTTTTTTTTAAATTTGTTTTAAGATAATTGAGGATACAAAGAATTAAGTCACAATGTTTGCATTTGTTAGGTAAAGTCCCTCTTATAATTATGTCCCACTCCAAAGAAGATGCCATACACCCACATGGTGCCCATTAGGTGGGCACACACTATTTCCCTTCTTCCTTCCCTCTCCCTGCTCCGTAATTTCCCTGCCACACCCTTGAATTCATTTGAGGTTTTGTCTTATGTGAGTGTGTATTAGATTGTCTGTTGGCTTTATATTGAGAGAGGATACCTGGGAAGGATAAAGTCTAGAACAGAGGTTTTCTAAAGGAGACCCCAAGGATACACATGCAGGGTCCTCCCCATGGTGACTCAGCTCTTGGAAATTTGTGGACTTAAGTTCCTGAGACCTAGAAATGTCCACCTCTGTGAACTCCTGTAGTTCTGAGGAGGCTGGAGCAGCTTCTTCAGCTTGATTCAAACTGACCCATGAGAAAGGTACCTGTGGGTTGGACCTTTTTAACTGCACATAAAAAAGGGAAAGACCAAGCCAGTTGGGGAGTGTGGCCATTTAGAATTCTTCTATGCCAGCTCAGTGCTATGCTCAGTGGTTAGGGTGCTGGTCATATACTGGGGCTGGTGGGTTCGAACCCAGACCAGGCCAGCTAAACAATAATGACAGCAACAACAATAACAAAAAACCCCAGCTGGGCATTGTGACGGGCGCCTGTAGTCCTCTTAAGCCCAAGAGTTTGAGGTTGCTGTGAGCTGTGACTACATGGCATGCTACTGAGGGTGACATAGTAAGACTCTGTCTCAAAAAAAAAAAAAAAAAGAGGCTTGACACCTGTGGCTCAAGTGGCTAAGGCGCCAGTCACATATACCCAAGGTGGCGGGTTCGAATCCAGCCCTGGCCCGCCAAAGACAACAATGATGGATGCAACCAAAAAATAGCCAGGCATTGTGGTGGGCACCTGTGGTCCCAGCTACTTGGGAGGCTGAGGCAGGAGACTCACTTGAGCCCAGGAGTTGGAGGTTGCTGTGAGCTGTGATTCTACCACACTCTACCCAGGGGGATAGCTTGAGGCTCTGTCTCAAAAAAAAAAGAAAAAGAATCCTTCTCTGTCTTTTGCTCGCCAGCTGAATAAAAGCCTTCTTCATCTTAAATACGGTGTTTGGGTGTTCCTTCTCTCCATTGGGCCTCATTTTCCTGCAACAATATTAGAATTGAATACATTGGATTTTTCCTCATTCTTGTGATATTTTACTAAGAAGAATGTGTTCCAACTACATCTAGATTGATACAAAAAATAACTCAGGCCAGGTGCTCATACCTGTAATCCTAACACTCTGGGAGGCTGAGTTGGGTGGATTGCCTGAGCTCAGGAGTTCAAGACCAGCCTGAGCAAGAGCAAGACCTCATCTCTAAAAATAGTCCAGTATTGTGGTGGGCACCTATAGTCCCAGCTACTTGGAAGACTGAGGCAAGAGGATCACTTGAGCCCAAGAATTTGAGGTTACTGTGAGCTGGGATGCCAAGGCACTCTACCTAGAGCGACAAAGTAAGACTGTCTCAAAAAAAAAAAAAAAAGAAAAATGACTGTTTTCTGAAATGAAAGAAGTTTAGAGGAAGGTCATGGTTTCACAGTTTTGCAGATTTCTGTGATGTCCGGATTAGGAGGAGACAGCTGGATTCTCAGGTCTGATTCTGCAGTCTGTCTATTACAGTATCAGGCAGGTATCACGTAGCTTCTGGCAAGCGCCACTGTACATGGGTGAGAGAACAAAAGTGCCCAAGATCTCTGTATTAAATTCTTACTGCTCCAGTGACAGATCACCACAAATTTGTGACTTAAAGGGACTCATACAATTTATTTATTGTCTTCATAGTTCTGGAAATCAAAATCCTGAAGTAGAACAGTGCCTGTGTCTTAGTGAGTAGGGTGCCTGTCCCACATACCAAGGGTGGTGGGTTAGAACCTGGCTCTGGGCAAACTGCAACAAAAAGTAGCCAGGTGTTGTGGCGGGCACCTGTAGTCCCAGCTACTCAGGAGGCTGAGGCAAGAGAATCACCTAAGCACAAGAGCTGGAGGTTGCTGTGAGCTGTGATACCACAGCACTCTACCGAGGGGGACAAAAAATGTCTGAAGTAGCCCTCCCTGGGCTGAAGTCCCGGTGCTGGCAGGACTGCACTCCTTTCTGGAGACTGGTGGAGAGTCTTTCTTTGCCTTTTCCAGTTTCTAGAGGCTTCCCTCATTCCTTATAACCTGTTCCATTTTCAAAGCCATCAGTGGCTTTCTGAGTCTGTCTTGCACTTCTTGGACACAGAATCTTCTGCTTTCCTTTCCCACACTTTAGGACCCTTGTGGTCACATTGGGCCCACCTGTATAATCTCATTTTAAAGTCCGTTCATAAACAGCCTCAATGCATCTGCATTTCCCCGTTACATGCAATTCCTGTTAATTCTCCCTTGTCATGTAAGGGTTCTAGGGATTAGGACATAGATGTCTTTGGAGAGCCATTATTTTTCACAGGTTCTAGGGATTAGGGCATAGATGTCTTTGGAGAGCCATTATTTTGCCTACTATATCTTAGGGTTATAATGAGAATAGTTTTGACCTAAGAGATCCCCTGAAGGGGCTAGGGGTGGGGTTCCCAGATTATGTTGATAACTACAAACTAGGAAAAAACAGTGGAATGGATGAAAAGAGAAAGAAGAGACTGACATTTATGAAGCGTCTGTGTGCCAAGCGTTTGACCTACATTGTATTGTTTAATGGCTGTGGACTTTGAGCCAGTTACTTTACTTCTCAGTCTCATGTCCTCCTCTGCAAATTGAGGATGGCAGTAATTACCTCCTGGGGTTCTCGTGATGTTCAAGGAGATGATGGATGAGAAATGCCCAATGCATGGCATGTAGAGGGCACTGGTTGGTATTTATTCCTTTAAGATAGAGTCTCCCTCTGTCTATGGCTAGAGATAAAAATCTCATAAACTCTTGTCTTATGCCCAGGCTAGAGAGCCATGGCATCAGCCTAGTTCATAGCAACCTTGAGCCTGGGATCAAGCAATCCTCTTCTCTCGGACTCCTGACTGGGACTAGAGGTGCCTGCCACAATGCCTAGCTCATTTTTCTGTATTTGGTGGAGATGGGGTCTCAAACTCCTGAGCTCAAGGGATCCGCCTGCTTCGGCCTCCCAGAGTATTAGCATTTATGGTGCGAGCCACTGTGTTTGGCCAAAGGATCCTTGATAATGCCCAGTATTTGATCTTTTGATATGGCTTGATTTCCTTTTCCTAAAACGTTTTTTCCCTTGATACTCAATGTACTTTTTGGGGGAGCAATTATGTTTGCTTTTTATTAAATGACTGAAGATTAGCTTGACATTAAGCCATGAATGTATTTAATTTTATTTCAAATGTGGTTGTATGTAGTTTTATTTTTTGAACTTTAGGAAGTGTGGTGGACTCCTGTGGAGCAGTCAGAATTACAGCTAATACAGAGTAATAAGAGGTATAATTTTAACTTTTGGTAGGAGTAGTATAAATGTCATATGTATTATTAATTACTCAGATGAGTAATTCTATTTGTCATAAATTGCTTTTCCCTGGAGACTGTACAAAATATATAAACTAAGGGAAAGATGAAAGTTTCTTTAGACTGTTAGATGTAATACAAATGATTCTTGAATTGCCTGGAGGCGTGCCCAGTCCTTTGTTAAGGAGACTCCTCTGTCTCTTCCTGGGGTCAGTGTGTATTTGTCGGTCTTCCCGCTGCCTGTCACATTTCTCTATGTTTATAACCCCTGTACAGTGACCCGCGCAGTGCCTGGCACATAGTAGGTGTGGTAAGTGTTTATTGGAAAAATTCCTGTTACTCTAGGAAGTGAGAAAACCAATTTACAAAAATGCTACATGCTGTATGCTCCTATTTATATAATATTCTGGAAAATGCAATTGAATTTGACCAAAAGATCAGCAGTGGCCCGGGCATGGCAAGGGTGGAGACAAGGTGGGCTGGTGTTTCAAGGGGTGTGAGGAAGTGTTTGGGGGCGTCATGTGCCAGTTGTCTTGAGTGTGACAGTGGCTTCACAGATGTCTGTTTAGTGTGTCCCAAACTTCATCAAACTATTTTTTGTGTGTGATGTATTATATGTGATTTGCGACCCAATAAAGCTATAAAAAGAGAGAAATAAGCTTCTGGTTTAGCCTGGCTTGAGGCTGGTATCCACCCAGGAGGTGGGGCTGTGGGAGTGGCCCAGTGTTGAGTCTGATGACCCCCTACCCCTCACTTTCTGGACACCAGTGGCCGGAGAGGTGGGTCCCAGAAGGACCTGGAATTCCTTAGTTAGTGATGGGGAAGGGTCATTTCTTATATGAACCTTGGGGTGTGCTAGGCAGATAACTCCATCACTGTCCACCTTCATTGTGAAAAGCATACCTTGGGCACTGGTTTTGGATTCAGTATCTGTCCTTGGACTAGATTACTATTTCCGAGATAAAAATGACTTAAAACCCAATGGTTAGGGGAGATACTGGAGAGAACCATTTATGGCTAAAAATAGTTGTATTTAAATCTCTAAGGTCTAATAGGAGCACATGCTGATGAATTGTCTGTATCTCAACCGTCAACGTCAACTTCAACGTCCCACTTTCCACTCAACTGTGTTTCTTTTCCTGTAACTAGTGATTCTATTAGCAGAATGAATAGTAAGTGGACACAACTGTATCCAGTGTTTGTTGGCATTAAACGTAACATACCAAAACGTAAACAAATGTGAAATTGCATTGGGTGTCAAATTGTTCCCTAATCTATCACTTAGAACAGATTCACATTTTTCTGACAAGGATTAATATCAGAACTGCCTACATTGCTGTGCCCCGCCTGGCGGGACAGAAGGAAGTGGGTGGCGCCTGTGGCTCAGAGGAGTAGGGCGCTGGCCCCATATGCCGGAGGTGGTGGGTTCAAACCCAGCCCTGGCCAAAAACTGCAAAAAAAAAAAAAAAAAAAAAGAAAGTTGCCAAGAGAAAATCGCCTAAGTAGGATTGTCTCTTCCTTTGCTGGCAACTACAAATACGAACTTTATTTTTATTTATTTATTTCAGACTAATACGAGGGTACAAACAATTAGGTTAGTGTGTGCATTTGTTAGGTAAAGTCCCTTTGTAGCTGTGTCCTGCACCCAGGAGGTGTGCCATGCACCCTTACGTTGTGTCCATTAGGTGGGAGCACACCAGTTTCCCCTCCCCCATTCTCTTCCTCCCAACTGGAATTGAATTGAGTTTTTCTCTCATGTGGGCGTGTATTAGTTCCTCTCCTGGCTTCCCTGAGTACATTGAGTACTGGCTGTATTGAGTACATTGGATGCTTGCTTTTCCATTCTTATGATAAGATAGGAATTTTAACTGTTAAAATTTGGATGCAGGATTTTGAGTTCATTTGAAGTAGAAAATGTGGAGAAAAAAATAAGTGACTGCCTTAACTTAAAAGGAAAAAGACTACTCATACTTTTAAAAATGTTTCCAATCGCTCGGAATACGTTTAAAAGCAATTTTGAAAACTTGCTGTTTTCAATCTGCACTTGAACTTTTAAAAGGTAACTTGAAGTAATGTTAAATAAATATGAAATAATTCCTAAAATACTTGGCATCTCGGGGAACAGTCATGAAATACATGAATATTATGTATTCTAAACAGAAGTTGAGATTTGTCAAAGTGGGGGGAAAACAGACATCTTAACCCTGCGCTAACATTTGTAGATTTCGGAACCTAGAAATGGATTACAAAGAAATGGGACCTTGAGCTGCCGATCTCGTCTCATTTCATTTTCCTCTGTAAAATGGGCATAGTCATTTGTGGGGCACATTAGGTGAGGGCCATGTCCATTGCTTCAGATAGATGCTGGTCCCCAAGTAAATGTACATAATTGTTACCCAGTAGAGTAATATGGTCCGTTGGGTGCAGGGGTGGGGGACTGACAGAAAGCTTTGTGGCATGTGGGGTGGGGAAATGCAACTTCATGCTTGTTTTTCACCTTCTGTATCTTCTTTAGGGCTTCAGAGCCATATATTCGTAGCAAAATAGTTTGAAATTTACTGCGTGCACCAAAAGGAAAGATCGTAACTAATTAAAGACAAATGCTACCCCAGTGTCTCTGGGATTGTGGCTTGCATTACCAATAAGATTGAACTTTAAGGATTTTCAAGTATATTTACATACTTACATTCTTATTAACACAGTTTAGTTCCTGAATTCAGGGATCTGAGGTATTTGGCCTTCCAAATGGAGCATGTTTTCCCCAGTTTTAATATTACTGCAAGAAAATCTTTATAGATACATCTTTATCCACATCTCTGACTATTTCCTCAGCGTGGTTTCTTTGAAAGAGAATGACCAGGTCAAAGGGTATGAATATTTTTTAAAAAGACTCTTGATACTTATTGCCAAACTACTTTCCAGAAAGCTTATGCTGATTTATAACTAAATAACAAGGAGTGAGGCTGCGCAGGTCCCAGCACCAGCATTAGCCCTGGGTTCTGTCGTTCCAAATACAGCAAGAGTAGAATACTCAAAAGCAACACCAAATAACAGCACTAGTAACAAAGGCACCGCTGCAATTTGACAGGAGGAAAATGACACCTTACTTGTATTTCTTAGCCAAGTAACATGAGCTTATTATAGAAAAATGTATCAGTGAGATAGAAGTGGCTTGGTGCCCGTAGCTCAGCGGTTAGGGTGCTGGTCATTAGCTCTAGCTCAGTGGTTAGGGTGCTGGCCTCATACACTGAGGCTGGTGGGTTCAAACCTGGCCGGGGCCAGCTAAACAACAATAACAACTGCAATAAGAAAATAGAATAGCTGGGTGTTGTGATGGGTGCCTGTAGTCCCAGCTACTTGGGAGGCTGAGGCAAGAGAGTCATTTAAGCCCAAGAGTTTGAGGTTGCAGGCTTGGTGCCTGTGGCTCAATCAGCTAAGGCACCAGCTACATACACTTAAGGTGGCGGGTTCGAATCCTCAGCCCAGGCCCGCCAAACAACAATGATGACTGCAACCAAAAAATGGCCAGGCGTTGTGGCAGGCGCCTGTAGTCCCAGCTACTTGGGAGGCTGAGGCAGGAGACTTGCTTGAGCCTGGGAGTTGGAGGTTGCTGTGAGCTGTAATGCCACAGCACTCTACCCAGGGGGATAGCTTGAGGCTCTGTCTCAAAAAAAAAAAAAAAAAAAAGAGTTTGAGGTTGCTGTGAGCTGGCGACAGAATGAGACTCTGTCTCAAAAAAAAAAAAAAAGAAATAGAAGAGCTCTTTGTATTTCTGCCTTTCAGAGGGAGACACTGTTAACTGTGTTTGTTTTAATTTATTGCTTTTTTTGATCATAAAATGGTTTAACAGTGATGTTTATTGCTATTTAAAATTCTCTTATGAATTTTTTATATTAAGGGTATTAGTCTTTTGGTATTTGTCTTTTATTTTGGTCTAATATACCCAAATTATTATTTTTATATTTTTGGATACGCAGATATTAAAAAAAATTTTATTTCAAATCTATCAATACTTGCCTTCATGATTTCTAAATATTGCGTTTTTTTTACATTCAGGAAGTTTTATTCAGAAATGAATTAGTGATCTATGTATTCTATTTTTTTAATGTTTAAAAACATTTTAACTCTTTGATTCACATAATGTTTGCTTTCTAGCATAATGGGAAGGAAAATCTTACCTGACATTTTTTCTGTATACCAACAAAGAATATTCCAGGCAGATTTAACTCAACTATTGTATGTTTTGGAGAACATGGAGTCATAAATCACTCATGTTGTTGAAATAGGGCATGTAAAGGAGAATTTAAAATTGTAAAGGTGGGTTAAGATATAAATGGGGGATGGATACCTTTGATGCCAGGTTATAAGTTAAAATTTATCGTTAGAATTTTGAGTGGCTGAATATCCTTAAAATGAACTTTCAGTTAGGACTCCTCGGATTGCAAGCATAGAAAACTTAACTCAAACTGATTTAATATAAGCAAGAATAACTTAAAAAGAAGAAATTTTATGGGCTCATGTAATTATAATAAAAAATTCAGAGATAGCACCATCTCCAAGCATGGCTTCAGCCAGGAGCTCTGACGATGTCATTGGTGGTTTCTTTCTGTTTCTTGATCTTTCTTTCTACCCCATTGGCATTTTGGGGGGATTCCTAGCAGCGGCCCCTCACATCTCTAGATTTATGTCCTCTTAAGTCCAAGTTTAGGAAAAAAGAGCACCTGTTCTTTGAAAATCCCTTGCAAATCCAGAAATTGACTTGATTGGACTCATTGGTTCACTTTGGTTTCAGGGAAAGTATGATTATGATTGGCTGGCAGGGGGGCCTTGTCTGCCCCAGACTAATCAGTGTGGGGAGGGGAATTCAGGTGCTCTGTCAGGCCAGGCCTGGGTCATGTGCCTGGCCTCCTCTTTGGGAAACCTCCTCTCCCCAACATTCAGGCTGGTTTCTGGGTTCTAGCACAGCCCTCTGAGACAGCTTCTTAGAGATAGAAAGCAGAATGGTGGTTGCTGGGGAATGGGGGAGTAAGTTTATGTGTGTCTGGGCCTGGTGGCACTCACATCTGTAATCCTAGCACTGTGAAAGGCTGACGTACGAGGATTGCTTGAGTTCACGAGTTCAAGACCAGCCTGAACATGAGTAAGACCTGTATGTACTAAAAATAGAAAAGCTATCTGGGCATTGTGGTGGGTGCCTGTAGTCCCAACTCCTTGGGAGGCTGAGGCAAGAGCATCACTTGAGCCCAAGAGTTTGAGGTTGCTGTGAGTTGTAATGACTCCATGGCAGTCTACCCAGGGCACAGAGTATAAATCTATATAAAAAAAAAAAAAAAAAAGAAGAAGAACAAAGTTTATGTGTATTTTATTATAATTAAAACCACAGCAAACCCATATCAAAACAAAAAGCTTACAAATTTTCCGTATGTGTTGATCACCACGTTTTCCAGCGCTGGCTGGTATTAGCAGATGAAAAATGGGAAGCTGCCTAGCGTGCCAGGGAGGGGTTCCCGATGAGCCATAGTGTCTGATGGAAGGCGCACAGCTTCCAGCTCGGGGGGCTGCCCTGGGCCTCGTCCTGGTCCGGGCTGTGGCCTCACCATCAGAGCTGTCTTACCAGGTCTTTGCGCTAACTGTATAGTCTTCCTGGCATCATCCACTAGCACAAAAGGAATTCCCTCTCTAAATTTGTACCATTTTACACTCTTGTTTCTGCTCTGAGAAGGTGACATAACTAATTAGTCAAGGGGCATTCCATTTATGCTTTCGAGTCTAGAGTTTAGGCAGACTGTTTCTCCTCTTGTGAGTGGCTGGTGCTTTTCATTTGTCTTATAATTATTCATTTTGTTCCTAACTTTTTTTATGTCCTGGTTGCACAGGGGGCAGAGGGCCTTTTGAGCATCTGATGCTGCTCCTCGTGTTTATTTTGAGGGTGACAAACATCCAGGCTTTCAGGTGATGCTGTTCACGTGATCTGTGTACCAAGGGCTTTCGCTCCAGCTGGAGAATTCTGGGCAGCTTTGCGGATGTGTGGACTAGTCTGATTTTCCATGATCGTGGTAATTCCTTGAGGGCTTCCCATAGTCTTTGCAGGTAAATAGAAAGGGAGATAGACTTTCCTGCCAACACCGTTTCCAAATATAAATCTCTAATTAAACAGGCTGCTAGGACCTCCCTCGGAAAGGTCATTTGTGAAAGTGGAGCTTTTGGTTGCTGTGTAAGCGATCCCGCCTTACTCACATCATATGGACAACCCCATGCAGTCATACTCAGAAAATAGCATCTCTGGAGTGGCCCATTGATCATGTAAGGCCAGAAAATTTTTGGTGTTAGATACTGAAGCTCAGACCTGCTGGCTTCTTCCCTTTCTCAGGATCAGTTCTTATGAACTGCCTGCCTTCAAGTTTCTTAAAATGTGACTCTCTGTTTATCATCCTCCAATCTGTCTTATTTGCCAAAGAAAAATAAAAGCTGTGGCTCTTGTCTTGTTGATTTTGATAGAAGAAACTAATGAAGAAAGAGAAGTTTTGGTGCATCTTAACTATTTGGGTTTTCTTTTCTTTTTGCCTTTTTTAATTTTTTTTTTTTTTTTAGAAGCAGTGTCACACTCTTTTGCCTGGGCTACAATGAAGTGGCAGGCACAGTCATAGGCCACTGTAACCTCAAAACCCCTGGGCTCAAGTGATCCTCCCACTTTAGCCTCCTGAGCAGCTAGGACTACGGGTGTTTATCACTACACCCAGCTACTGTTCAACTTTTTGTAAAGATGGGGTCTTGCTGTGTTGTCCAGGTTGATCTTAAACTCTTGGCCCCAAGCAATCCTCCTCCCTTAGCCTCCCAAAGTGCTGGGATTACAGATTGGAGCCACTGCACCCAGCATTTTGGGGTATTCAGTAGTCTCAGTCACATCTAGATGGTCGGTATGAATGGAATGACTTAATCCATTTAAACATTTGTCTTCATTGACCCAGACATTCTGTGTGGAGATAAAAAGGATTGGTTTGAAGTAGGGGCAATGGGGGAACTTAACTGGGGGCCATGAATAGGCTTGAGGGAACAAACCCCCTGAAATTTTCTGTAAAATCTATATGTACCTTTTATTGGGAGATGGTTCCATAGCTTCTGTTAGGTTTTTCAAAAGTATCCTCAGGAAGGCTATTAAGGAGCCCTGTGAAGTGCTCAGAGTACTTCACTGTGGCTGTGGTGCCGTGATGGGGGCCTCAGACCCTGATTAGCCGACACCACGCAAGAGCAGTGCCTCTCAAGTGTTTCAGGTGGCTCCTTGGGCTGTTCAGAGTTAGAAAGAAGTGAGTAGAAAGGAACAGGGAAGCTCAGAAATGATGGTTTCACTCCATTTTATGTTAGGAAAAAAGACACCCTTTCCAGATTCTGGCCGAGCTCCATAATCCTGGAAAAGGGAGTGGAGAACGTAGATTCTGGAGCCAAACTTCCCGATTCAAATCCTAGCCCTACTATTTGGTGGTTGTGTACCTTTTGGCAAATTGTGTAATTTCTGTGTGCCTCCAATGTCCTCATTTCATAAAATGGGTATGCTGAAAGGATTAGATGAGATGATGTGAAGTGTTCTTGATCGCATGTACGGTAAGGGCTTAATAACTATTAGCTGTTACAATGGAGCAGGTGGTTGGCTTCTGTGATGTCGAGTCCTAAAATATGGGTGGTTTAGTTTTGGGGTCCTGGCTTGGTTGTTTTGTACCTATCTCCAAAAAGTCACCTCCCATCAGCATTCGTCTATTCATGAGCCATTTCAAGCACATTTTGGTGCAAAAACCTCATATAAGGAGGGAAAGAATACTGTCATAGCCTTTTAGCACAATAGGGACCATCTGTGTTCTTGTCATAAAATATTACATGATGGAGTTTGTTCTGTTAAATGATTGTTAAGTGATGAACTGGATGAGAACATCACATTTCCTTTTGGCCTTTTGAAATATATTTAGTTTTTGGTCCTACATTTCATCTAGGATATGGTCACAGAAGCTTCATGGAAGCTTCACATAAGATTTCACTTCTCTGATCAGTTTCTCCATCCTCCTTAGATCTGGACAGCTGCCTCCTGTCTCTCTGCGTTCATCTTCCGGCACGTGTGATCACTCTGAAATGTCTTCCTGGGGTAGCTTTCTCTGTTATTGTCTTTTCTCTTTTGGCTGTGATGGGTGTAAAATGAACAATGACGAATTCTCGATTGTGTTCCATGAAGGTGAGAAAAAACCTCCCCCAAAGACTGCCAAGAGCGTGTCTTCAGATGTCCTTTATTCCTTCTTGAAAATGATAAAATTCTCTGGGCAGTGCAGTGGGAACTGAAGAGTGATGTTGTGACGACGTATTTTACCCTTTCCTCACCGGAGGTGAGATCTCATGCCATGCTCTTGCTTTCTTAATTTAGCCTTTTATGGAATCATAGGTGGCAGTCATTGATGGGAAATGATGAAATAATTCCTAGGCTGATAAAACAGTCAACTGTTTCAACATATTGGGAAACTAAGATCATTCACATCCCCTGTTGCAACTTAAAGATGTTTTTTAAAGGGTCCTGTGAACTTGTGGAAAGTGTAAGGTAGAGTGAATTTTGGGGAAAAAATTCACAAGAAAAAAATAAAAGTAATGAATAGTAATTCTTACAAATAGTTAGAACTGCTCAGAAAAACAAATAAACAAAATCAACCAACAAAACCCCCTTAGAACCTAAAATTGGATCCAATGGCCCTTGATGTGTGGGGTAATCACCCTTCTAATAAACCATCTGAAGGCATTAATCCGAAAGACAGGCAAAGATTAACACACGAAGATGCTCATCATAATATTTTTATGAAATAGGAAAATACTTAAATGTGTAGCATAGGGTACAAGTTGAATATCTGTAGTCCAAAAACCTGAAATCCAAAGTGCTCCAAAATCGGAACCTTTCTGAGCACTGACATGACACTCAAAGGGAAATGCTCATTGGAGAATTTTCGGTTTTCAGAGTAGGAATGTTCAACCATAAGTATAATGCAAATATTCCCAAATCCAAAAAAAGTCTGAAATCTGAAATACTTCTGGTCCCAACCCTGAGAATAGGATTGTGATTGAATATTAAATTTAGAGAGCTTGGTACCAACCTGTATATACAGTGTGAGGTCAACTATTTAAAATATATACATAGAAAAATATTGGCAGCAAATACATAAAATGCCAGTAGTTTTTTTCTGGGTAGTGAGATGATATGTGACATTTAAATTTTATTATCTATACTTTTTTTTTTTTTTTTTGGAGACAGAGCCTCAAGCTATCCCCCTGGGTAGAGTGCCATGGCATCACAGCTCACAGCAACCTCCAACTCCTGGGCTCTAGCGAGTCTCCTGCCTCAGCCTCCAAAGTAGCTGGGACCACAGGTGCCTGCCACAACGCCTGGCTATTTTTTGGTTGCAGCCATCATTGTTGTTTGGCAGGCCCGGACTGGATTCAAACCCACCACCTTAGGTGTATATGGCTGGTGCCTTAGCCACTTGAGCCACAGGTGCTGAGCCTATTATCTATACTTTTATGTTCTAAACTATAGCAGGTATTTTTTTAAAAAACAAAGCATATCTTTTTGATGATGTTGAAGCAATTTTTTTTAAAATTAATTTTTGAGATAGTCTCTATTACCTCAGGTAGAGTGCAGTGATGTCATCATAGCTCACTGCAGCCTCAAACTCCTGGGCTCCAGTGATCCTCCTCCCTCAGCCTTTGGAGTAGCTGAGACTACAGATGGTCGCCATCACACCACACCAATTTTTCTATTTTTTGTAGAGATAGGGATGGTAGGGCCTCCTCACTCTTGCTCCGGCTGGTCTTAGACTCCTGGCCTCAAGCAATCCTCCCTTGTTGGTGTCCCAAAGTGTTAGAATTACAGGCATGAGCTACACCATACTTGGACTAAATATTTCAATAACAGTTTTATTGGGATATAATTTATATACATAAAATTATCCCATTAAAAGTCTCCTCATTCAGTGGTTTTTTGTATCATTATCATCATCACAGTCGGTTTTAGGATACTTCCATCACCTCCCAAAGAAATTCTGTATTCCTTAGCAGTCACTCCCCCTTCCCCCCAATCCCCGTAGGCTCTACTTTCTCTATGAATTTTCCATTTCTGTACTTTTCATATAAACACAATCATGGAATGCGTGGTCCTTTGTGATTGGTTTCTTTCGCTCACCATGTTCTCAAGGCCAAGCAAATCCCTCTTGTCTTCTAGTTTACTCCTTTTTAGAAATCATACTACTTATTTATTATGGGGTGTAATGTATTTATTTTCTTTCCTTCCAGAATTGGTTCCTTCAATTATGAGCAACTTGTTGAATCCAGATGCCATTTTCTCAAACAATGAAATGAGCCTGTCAGACATTGAAATCTATGGCTTCGATTACGATTACACCTTGGTGTTTTATTCCAAGCACCTGCACACGCTGATCTTTAATGCTGCTCGGGACCTTCTCATCAATGAACACCGGGTAAGATTGCAGGGATGATTCTATCTTCCTCCCTCCCCCCCACCCTTTCCTCTGGGGCAATCCTGAACTGACTTGGCTCCATGTCTATAGTAAATTGCTGCTGAATGAATGAATAGACTGTTCTATGCTAAATTTCCATCTGACTCTTATATGGAAGATAATTTTGTTTTTTTTTTAATGTTTAGATGTGCCTGGCAAAAGATTGTCCCCAGGTCCTCTTTGGTAGAGATTCAGCTATAGATATTTGCATTCTTATTTTTTGCAGAGCAGAAATACAGTTTCTCCTAGAGCTTGATGATGTGGCAGCCTGTTGAGTTCTGGTTAGAAATTCCTCAAATCCCTATGGAACCTGATGACCTCTGAAGAGCCTTTCTGAAAATATCAGGGCTTCTGCCAGGGCCTCTCCTTCCAGCCACAGAACAGGCTTTTAACCACTCTGGAGTCCTCTCCCAAGGCTTGGACCAAATGGAAATAAAGCTTTGTACAGCACAGCAACAGCAAAAAAATTTCCTCAAATCATAGGCACGGTTCTACCGTCAGTACAGGTTTGAATCGCTCGGAGTAAAGAATGTTGGAATGTCTTCTAAAGCATAGCATCATTGAAAGCTTTTAATGAGGAAGGACAAAAAGAAAATACTCAGCGCTAACATTCTTTTCTCCGGTCTGGTTTTGAGTACAGGCTTCAGGAGTCAGGATGAAAAGCATCCTCAAAGGTCACGTGGGCAGGTGTCCTTTGAGAACTCCCCGGAGCAGCCTGAGAAGGACAGCTCTGGTCTCTGACTGAGACAGGAGTACCTTACCCCGGGGCAGTTCTGATTTCTAGGAAGTTTTCCCCTGGGTTGAACATTTCTGCCATCAAGTAGTTTCACTACTGATGTCTCTTTTCTTTTTTCCTTTATTCCTTCCTATGTTCCTTAAGCCTTTATTAGTGGCTCATCTGTGCCAAGCCCTGCAGTAGAAGCAGGGAACATAAGGGAGGCGAGCAGGAGGCAGGGGTTACCCGTGGAGGGGGCCTCTATAGACACCCGAACAGAGAGCTGAGGATGGGTACAGGATGGTTGGAACGACTTTCCCTGCCCCAGGGAATCGGAGAAATGAATAAGGTGGTGATATCTCAGCTTCCACATGAGGGAGTGTGTTGGCAAAGGTGGTTTGGGTGTGTGTGTGTGTGTGTGAGTTACCTAAACATGCCAATCGTGCAAACGGATGTGTTGTGCGTGACCATTCGAATTTCACCTGACATGATGAGCGGGTGTGTATTCCAGCCACGACGCCCTCCATGTCCTTTCCCAGGCTCATGGTTATTAACTCTTAACCCTTGTCTTTTGTCCTCTTTTCTTCTTCATTATCCTGGTTGCTACCCTCCTGTGTGTGTGTGCGCGCGCTGGTTTGTCCCTCCCAAATAGGAGCCCTTGACCTGAAGATGTTACCTTAGGTAGGGTCTGAGTAGTGTAGAACAGAGGGAGGCCATCGCCTCCCTGGTTCTGGATTCCGTACTTTTATTAATGCAGTCAAAATTTCCATTAGTTTTGGATCCTGACCGTTGGATCCACTGTGTCTTTTCTGATCCCTCTCAGCTTTGGGTTATCAGTGGATCTAACCAACTCCTTTTGTCCTTATCCAAAATGCAGAAATGTATTTGCCAAGAAGAACCTTCCCTTCTGCCACTAAGCCAATAGCCAGCTTTCTTTCTTTCTTTCTTTCTTTTTTTGCAGTTTTTGGCTAGGGCTGGGTTTGAACCCACCACATCCGGTATATGGGGCCAATGCCCCACTCCTTTGAGCCACAGGCATCGCCCCAGCCAGATTTCTTTATTTATGGCCCCTTTATGCAAGGTAAACCCTCTAGCCTAGTGGTTCTCAACCTTCCTAATGCCATGGCCCTTCAATACAGTTCCTGTGGGTCGCTCTAGCCACTTGCCACCCAGCAGCCGGTCTTTATTTGTTCGAGGGACTTTCTCTTTCCATCTAAACCGGTGTTTTTCTATTTTTTTAATCTCATAGCACACTTGAACCTGTAGTTATGCTTCTGTGGCACACTTAAATTAGGTTGATGAAAAAAAGTAGTAAAAAATAGAATGTACTTACTGTGCTTTGAATTCCTTTCAGAAATTAATTAATGATCTTTAAAAAGTTTCGCAGCATACCTAAGATCCTCTCGAAGCACTAGGGTGCCATGGCACACTGGTTGAAAATCACGTGGTCCTTTCCCTGGATGGTGGGCTGGAGGCAGACTCAGAACAAAGAGTTTCTGCCCTTATTTCCTATCTGCTGCCTGACGCTCTCTCTTCACCACCCCCTGTGGCATTTGTTGGGTTTTGCGTTGATGCTGGCATTTTCATTCCAGGTCAGCTGTAGCGTTCTCTGTGACTTTGATGTCACTTACAAAAAGCAGATCCTGACCCTGACCCTGACAGTAGTGCTTACTGTCTGTGAGGTGTCAGAAGCACAGGTCGTAAGGCCTGACTGCTAGAATTCAGATCCTGGCCTTCGACTCTTATTTCCTATGTAATCTTCATCAGCTCACTCAGTTTCTCTGGGCCTCAGTCTCCTCCTTTGTAAAATGGGCGTGGGAACGATGCTGTTCCCGCAGTGTTACTGTGATAACTACACGGGTTTGTGTACGTAAAGTGCCTGGCACATAGGAAACACTCAATAAATGCTAGCTATTTACTAATTTTGTTTTTTATATCTGTACAACTCCACACGTATGATGTCATCTCTGCTTTACATTTGAGGAAACTGAGGCTCAAAGAGTTACGCTACTAGATCAAGGCCACAGGCCAGTGGGAGGCAGAGCCAGGATTTCAACCCAGACCTGCCTGTTTCCGGGGGACTTGTGTGCTCTCCTGCATCCCATGGTGCCTGGTGTAGTGTTGGTAACACCTTTCCAGCCTGTGGGTTTTTTGTTTGGAGGAAGATAAAATATTCATGAAAATGAAACATTTATGAACATAAAACATTTATGGAATTTAGGGGGAGAAAGATGAAATAGACAGATAAAAGGTATAATCATTGTGATTTAAGAAGCTTCTAGATTTAAGATTATTGAAATTTTATTCTCATTATGTCATTTTCTCATTTGATAAAAAAATGTTCTAACACTAATTATATTAGGCATATCTGTAGTGGCAGTTACGCTTCTGCAGAGTTTTCTCTTGCTATGATTAAACGAAATAATTCTTCCAAGATGCGCTGAATTCAGTGCCATTTTTTCCAGCTGAAACTGAATGTACTTTGTGTACCTGGAGAGGTGGAAAGACATCTGCTTTTGAGACACAGTAATAGAATGGTAAATTCATTATTAGGGACTTTCTAGGAAACAAATGTAACAAATTTCAGCTCCTTTGTAATTGCCCTGTTTTTTATAAAAATGGAAATTAAAAAGATTTGGGTGACAACTGGTTCCATATTTTCATTTCCCGCGTCCACCAGGAATCGCAGGGGACTGGCAGATGCTTGATGCTGTCTCCTGGATTCACAGCTTTGTTTGAATTCTCTTCTCATTCATTAGCCCCAGTGATCACCTGGTTGTTTAAATCAAAGTGTAACATCAGCTTTGACCTGCTACATTCTATGTCCCACATCTGATCTCTCAGCAAATGCTGTGGACCCTCTCTCTCTTTCTTAAATCAACTTTTGGTTTCAGGATAGTTTTGGGCTTATAGAAAAGTTGCAGAGATAATACTGAATTCCCAATTTCCCTAACATTAACAGTTTATATTGCTGTGATACATTTGTCACAATTAAAGAACCAATGTTAGCCAGGCTTGATGGTTCACACCTGTAATCTCAGCACTTTGGAAGGCTGAGGTGGGTCACTTGAGGCCAGGATTTGGGGGACCAGCCTAGGCAACATATAGTGACACTCCATCTCTACACAAAATAAAAAGCTTAGTGGGGTACGATGGTGCATTCTTTTTTTCTTTTGCAGTTTTTGGCCAGGGCTGGGTTTGAACCTGCCACCTTTGGTATATGGGGCCGGCACCCTACTCCTTTGAGCCACAGGCACCGCCCTGATGGTGCATTGTTGAGTCCAGGAGTTTGAGGTCGTGTTGAGCTATGATCATGCCACTGTACTCCAGCACTCCAGCCTGGGTGACAAAGTGAGACTCTATCTCAAAAAATAAAACAAACAAAAAAGAGCTAACTACTGTGGAACCTTCACAGGTGACTACCTCCCTACACTGACCACTTTTTAAGTTGACCTACTTTTCATAGACTGGACATGCACCCAATGTACGTATCAGTACAGCAGGCTGAGTTCCTTATGTTGACCACCTCTGTATGTTGACTGGTTTGTTATAGACCCTTGGGTGGTCAACTTACAGAGGTTCTACTGTCAGCCAGGATTTGACACCTGTTCTCTCAGCCTGGGAGCCATCTTCTTCATTATGAAATTATCAGGGCGAGGCTCTTTCAGCTGCCTCTGCTAGCTGTCAAGGTCATTTGCTGTGGTCTTTGGACCACTTGCTAAACATTACATATTTCTCGGGGGTGGCTCTCCAAAAAATCAATGAGAGTGAGAGGCAGGGGGCATGTGCGTGCACATGGGGGCGCGTCCTTCCAGCCCAGACAAACCTCATTCAGAGAAAGAAATGCCAGCCTTCTCAGCAGTGTATGCTCGGCTCTCAGCTCAGACAGTCAGCGCTCCACTCCGAACTGTAAGTCCTTTTGTCAGACTTACAGAGCTCCTTCTGAGCTGGCGGATGCTTGCTGTCCCTGGGGGCTGCAGTGAGTGTCCAGCATGGTGACTCAGAGTTGCTTTAGAAGGCATTATGTGGTGGTTTGGCACGGACTTGACCTGACTGCTATCTAGCTTTGTGACTCTGGCCACATTCTTTGACTCTGATCTTCAGATTATCCAGCAGGAAAAACAGGCATGAGATTCTCTATCTCCTTGGGGTTGGCATGGTGAGAAATAAAGTCGGTAAAGCCAGAGAAGCCTCTAGAGTGTAGCACATAGCAAATGCTTCGTCCAGACACGTCTCTCAGTGACATTTAAAATACATCTTTCCTGTCTGCCTTCTTACTCCTTCATCTCTCCTGAGTATAAAAGGAGATCGCAGAGCTGCTGAAGTCCCTTGGCCCCTCGCCAGTAAGCAGAACCGTGGTTCCAGGTTCTGTGGCAGCTGTGTCCAGTCTGTCGCTAAGAATGTGGGTCTGTACACAGTGTTCAGAATGCTCGGGGACGCCCATAAGTGGTAATATCGGATTAGTGATTTCTTGGCAGGCATGGCAGGTGGTAGATAAATGAGCCCAAACCTGACATTTGAGTCTGCGCTGTGTGCAGCTTGACTTGAGAACTTGGTGCGTGTGGCTCAGCTGGGTAGTCCCAGGAAATGTTCTTGCACAAGTGGGACCCTGGCCATGGAATGTTAGCAGCACAGCCGGGCAGGGAGGTTTCCTGGCTGTCTTAAAAGTGGTGCAGGTTTTTGAATAAGCAGTTACATCATGATTGGAAGGTACTGATGATGCCGCCTCCCTAGACTCAGGAGTAGATAGTTGGTCTGTCCTGCAGGCCAGTGCTCTGAAGGCAGAGGGGGGCGTGGGGGAGAGCAGGGGTGAAAGTCTGAGCCTGACTTTCCTACTGTGCCCCAGCTGGGGTGGCCCAGGCTGCATGTTTCATCTGGACCTTGGATACCCCCTCTGTAAAATGAGGATAGCAAGGCCCGCCATGCTGTACCAGCAGAAGCAGTGACCACAGGTGGGAGCCGCCAGCTAGGTGGCTGGTACTCTGAGCTTTAGGGAGGGAGGAAGGGGTTGGATGCTTGGTGCGGTAGGAAGGGAGGAGCCAGTGTGTTTGCATAGTGTGAGGGATGGCTTGATAATGACAGGGGAGTTGAGTGTTCTGAGACAGAGCATCCGAGCAGCGACTAGGGTCTGGGTGTTGAGCGACTGGGTAGCTGTAGGGACCATTGTGGAGGTGAGCGGCGGCCAGCTGTCCAGATAAGCAAAGTGATGAAGGCTGTATGGAGTGCACCCTGTGAAAAGTTTTCACCTTGGGTCTCTCAGTGAAAGCTGGTGGTGGGGCCACCCCAGGGGCTGCTGTACTTAGGCACTCAAACTAGAGCTAAATGGATCGTTGACAACGTGTTTGGGAAAAGTTGTGCTTCTAGTAATAGAGGGGACTTTCCGGCTCCTCCTCCTCCGCAGCCTTGGAAACAAGAGGGGGAGAGAGAGATGGGTGGAGGGAGGAGCAGATGCATTACCTGGGTCTTAGGGAGGGGGCTGGGAGGGGACAGTCAAGATGAGAGCACTTGAGGGGGAAGGGGATGAGGCCAGCCTGTGCTTGGGCAGATCAGCTGGGCTCGGGGCAGGATAGAGGCCTGTGGCCCGTGTGCTTTCCAGGAGACACTCAGGCCTGAAGCAGAGAGACAAGCTGTGGTCTGTCCTCTGACCCCACCTTCCCACCAGCCTGTGTACAAGGTCAGGTCAAGACATGTTCCTGGACTTGGTACCTTGTTGGTTAAAACCAAGTCCTTTCTTCTTTCTTAGTATCCCGTGGAAATCAAGAAGTATGAGTATGACCCAAATTTTGCAATTCGTGGACTTCATTATGACGTACAGCGGGTGAGTTCACATCTCATGTTTTTTCTACGGTTTAATGGTATTTGAAACTAAAATTCCTTCTTGATACTTTGTATTTGCTGAACAGGTAAATTGGTTATAAATTGTTATTTGGGGCGGCAGAACCAAATTATTCAGATATCTTGGAGTAAAATCCTTTTGAAGAGACAATGTGTCAGAAAAGCATGGATGCATTTTGCTACTGGGGATGTACTTTTTATTTCTGGTAGCTGTTTTTTGGGTGTTTTAAGGAGGAGCCAATTGTCACATCTTTTGGGTTTTTTTTGGCTTTCGGCTTTTGTGGATAGGCCAGTTTCCTTAAAGAGCCGTCTAGCACTTTAATTAGCAAGCAGGCCTTTCAGGAACATGCAGTGAGCTTGGGCTCTATGATGATAGCTGGCTTGCTTATTTAATATGCAGGTTGTTGTCTGTTATTTACATGTGTGTATGTTTATGTTTTTAAAGGCAGTGCTGATGAAGATCGATGCTTTTCATTACATCCAGCGGGGAACTGTCTACAGGTAAGAGTAAAGGGAGGTACACTTAATTCGCCCAGAATAGCAAGTGGCTTTGGGTTTCAGGACCCCCTGACTGTCGAGTGATGAGGAGAGCAGCGGTGTGTGTATTATGATTCATTCATTCATTCATTCGCTCGCTCTTTTAAGAGCATTTGTTCAGGCCTCCTGTCGTGCTGGGTGCTGAGGGTTTGACTGACAAGGATGCCCTCTAGGAGTCTGGAGTGTGGTCAGGAAGCTACACAAGTAAATGTTCATGGTGACAAAGGTGATGGTGGACATGTGCTCAGACCATTAGGGAGCACTCTGAGGGAGGACCTGCTCCCGGAGGTGACAGCTGATGAGCTGAGGGAGAGTCCTGGGGGAGGTTGGGAGGGGTGGACTGTGGGGGTGTGGGGGCAAGGTCCTCCTTCCCCCCAAGGGAGTTGGTTGGTTTGGGTACTGAGAGTTTGTGTCCCCTGCTTACTAGAATTAGTGAAAGCACTTTGCTTAGCACTTTAAAAGTTACAAATCTTTGTAACTTTTAAAATGGAGGATTTTGCCCTTTTAACTTCTCTAATCTGGGAGGGGATTTAGGATTATGATTTGCATTTGGACTCCTAGTTTATGATCCTTTAAAAAAGTGTACATATCTTGGCTTTAGACTCTTTTCTCACAAACTGTTAAAATGAATGCCTTTATTATTATTATTATTATTATTTTTGAGACAGAGCCTCAAGCTGTCCCCCTGGGTAGAGTGCTGTGGCTTCACTGCTCACAGCCACCACCAACTCCTGGGCTCAAGCAAGTCTCCTATCTCAACCTCCCAAGTAGCTGGGACCACAGATGCCCGCCACAACGCCCGGCTATTTTTTTGTTGCAGCCATTATTGTTGTTTGGCGGGCCCGGGCTGGATTCGAACCCGCCACCTTAGGTGTATGTGGCTGGCACCCTAGCTGCTTGAGCCACAGGTGCTGAGCCTAAAATGAATGCCTTTAAAATTAGGTTTTATTCTTTTACTTCAAAGTATTATGGGAGAAGAAATATTTTTTGGTTACATGGATCAGTTTTACAAAATATTTTTTTTTGGGGATAAAACATGCATAGAGTATAATCAAACAGTATTAAAAGCCTCGTGGGGACATTAGCCTTTGTCCTCCACCCAAACTTTTAAATCTCTTTAGATTTTTTTTCCTTTTTTTATTTCTTCTTTCTTTCTTTCTTGAGACAGAGTCTCACTATGTTGCCCTGGGTAGAGTGCTGTGGCATCACAGCTCACAGCAACCTCAAACTCTTGGGCTCAAGTGATTCTCTTGCCTCAGCCTCCTAAGTAGCTAAGGGTCTACAGGCACCTGCCACAATGCCCAGCTATTTTTTTTTTTTTGCTTTCAATTTCAGCTGGCTTTCACTCATCTTAGTTTGAAGTTTTTTTTTTAAATTTTTTTTTCTTCTTTCTTCCTTTAGCGATTCTCTTGTCCTTTGCCTCCCCAGTAGCTGGGATTACAGGCACCTGCCACAATGCCCGACTTTTTTTTTTTTTTTTTTGGTAGAGATGGGGTCTCACTCTGGCTCATGCCTCTAGAGCTCAGGTGATCCACCTGCCTCGGCCTCCCACAGCGCTGGGACAACAGGTGTGAGCTACCACACTTGGCCTGCCCGGCTATTTTTTGGTTGCACTTGTAATTATTGTTTTAGCAGGCTGGGTCGGGCTTGAACCCACCAGCCTTGGTGTATGTGGCCGGCACCCTGCTCACTGAGCTACGGGTGCTGAGCCTCCCCTTCTTATTTCTAAATAATGTGCTCATTCTCTTGTTTCCTAACTTATTAGTTCTGGATGTTGTCCCTGCTTGATAGATGATGATAACTTTCTGTCATTATTCCCACCTCCCTGACCTCCCAAGAAAATTCTCCAGCCTCATTCTTCTAATCTCATTAGGGTCTGAGGATCTGGTGGTTGTATTAGTCATGGCTTACATTATGACTCTGGGGGTCTCATACAATCTTTTAAAAATTTTATTTTACTGATATATAATCATACATGTTTATGGGGCACATGTGATTTTTTTTTGAGACAGAGACTTAAACTATCACCCTGGGTATGGTGCCATGGCATCACAGCTCATAGCAACCTAAAACTCTTGGGCTTAAATGATTTTCTTGACTCAGCCTCCCAAGTAGCTGGGACCACAGGTGCCCGCCACAACACCTGGCTATTTTTTTTGTTGCAGTTGTCATTGTTCTTTAATTTTTTTTGGTTGCAGTTGTCATTATTCTTTCAGCTGGCCCGGGCTGGGTTCAAACCCGCGAGCCTTAGTGTATGTGGCCGGCGCCTTACCAACTGAGCTCGGGCACTGCCCACATGTGATATTTTGATATAAACATATAATATGTAATGATCAAATCTGGGTAATTGGGATATCTATCACCCCAAATATTTATCATTTCTTTGTGTTGGAAGCATTCCAAATCTTTTCTGTTTTGAAGTAGGCAATACATATTTCCATTAACTGTCCTCACCCTGCTGTGCTATGAATCCTTGGAACTTATTCCTTCTAACTGTGTACTTGTGCCCATTACCCATCCTTGTCCCTCCACCCACTGCCCTTCCCAGCCCCCCTTCTGCTCATGACCTCCATGAGATCCACTTTTGTAAGCTCTCACCTATAAGTGACAACCTGTGATATTTGTCTTTCTGTGCCTAGCTTATTTTACATGATGTCCTCCAGGTTCATCCACGTGGCTGCACGTGGCAGGATTTCATTCTTTTTAATGATTGAATAACACTCTGTTGTGTATAGGATGTGTATTTCCCCCTGCATCACCCGTAGCGAGGCTGTTGTGAATGGTGCTGTAGTTAACGTGGAGGGCAGCCCCCTCTTTGCTGTACTGATTTCCTCTCTTCTGCAGACGTACCCAGCAGTGGGGTCACATGGTAGCTCTATTTTTAGTTTTTTGAGGAACCTCTGTGCTGTTTTCCACGGCGGCTGTACTGATTGATATTCCCACTGACCATGTTTCGGTAGGAGGTTTTCTCTACAATTCAGCCAGACTCTCGGGACTGAATCTCATCAGAGTGGGTCATGTGCTTGGTCCTAAACCCAGGTGATGAGTAGATCGCTTCTCAGCCTTGTGGCTAAGAGCGAGTGCAATATGATGACCGAGGTGTAGACGTGGGGCAGGTGGAAACGCCACACGGATTCCTTTCCTCTGAGTTCTCCTTTCTCGCTGCTCGGCACCTGGTCTGGCCGGTGGTGGTCCTCCCAGGATGTAGTTTCTCCTCCTCTCTGCTTCTGAAAATCCCACCCACCCTTCATGGCCAATGGTAGCGAGTCCTCCCCTCACCCTGTCAGCCTGAGTGGTCTGTTTCTCCTCTCCTGGGGTCCACCCTGTCCTTAGGACTTCTCATTATCTCCTTTCTTTTTATTTATAGTGTCCCTTGGGTTGAGGAGTATGGCAGGAGGACCCTGCCGAGGTGTTCGGGGCGGGGGAAGGAGGTGCGGAGTTTGGTTGTGGGAGTTCACCGTGACATCGGTGCTGAGCGCGGCTGTGACGAGACGAGCCCACTGGGAGCATGTGTGGACTCTGGAACCACACGCACTTCCTGTGTGTGACCTCAGCTCTACCGCCCACATGTGTGCGGTCGTGAGCAAGTCCTGGATCCCCTGGAAGTTTTGCTTCCTTCCTCCATAACACAGGCATGGTTCCAGTGCCCACCCGAGGGGCAGCCTGGTGAGAAGATGAAGCATGCTTGGAATAGTGCCCAGAGTTTACGGGCACACAGAAATGTCACCTCTCTGTCCCCCAGAAGGGTCACGAATGAGAGCAGTGTGGGAAGAAAGCGTCAGCCACCCCCTTGCTTGTTCCTGAGAGCTGCAGGTGTCGGGTTCCCTCCCCTGAAGAGCTGGGGTTGTTTCCATCACAGTCACACCAGCGGAACTGACGGTGCTTACTGTAAACCAGCTGTTCTTTGTGTCTTGGCTCATTTCATCTCAGTGACATCAGGAAGTAGATACTCTTGTTTGCCCTGCTTTAAAGATGAAGATGTCGAGACCCAAAGAGGGTCGATTACTTGTCAAAGTAACACCCCTGGTACTTACGGAAGATGGGATTGGAACCTGGGCTGGCTTGTTCAGATTGCTCTAACCCCTCAGTTGCTCATGAGCCGTCCAGGGCCGGGGAAGGGAGCTTTCAGTGTAGTTTCAGTGCTGGCGCTGGCCCCGCTCAGATGTGGCAGAGCAGTCACCATCTGCCTGTGCCTGTCACGGTCCTGCTTGACTCCATAACTGCGGGTCCTCCCGGGGGACACAGCTGGCTGGGCCAACTGATCTCACCTCTTTTTTTGACCTGATGTTTGGTTGCCTGGCCCTTAAAATTACAACCTGTGTGGCCTCACCCCTCTCTAGGTGCCTCAGCAGGGAAGTAAGTCTCACCGGGCAGAATCTCCCTACTTTTTGAATCATCTTTCTGAGTGTTAGAGACTAGGGAGTGTGGACGGCTGACCATTGCCACTCAGTAAGAACTCCTTTGCAAGGTCACTGCTGAGAGTAATCTGGTTTAGTGCCAATGTCTTATCTGATTTCTGGAGCAGAGATAAAGGTAGTACAGTGCTGCTTTTGTTTTCAAAGGCCAGTGGTTGTAATAAGTTAATCAAGATCAGAGGTAAACCATTAAGTAATGTGCTTGGATACTTACAGAAGTAATAATAGGGGATGGACGTGGGCGGAAAGAGGTTGAAGTGATATTTGCATTAACAGGGCATATCAAGACATAAACTGTATTGCATTTTAATATTGGCCCTGGGGTTGTATATGCTAAGCAGCCTGTTTCATTGGTGTCTTTCTCAAGCACGGCTGAAGGGGGGGGCAGAGCAGGTGCGTCCCCTCATGACCTAGGGTGGGCGAGTCCAGGTGAGCAGATGAAAACACCTGCTCACGTCACTGGTGGTACAGGCAGGGGTGAAACTCTGGTCTCCAACTCCAAGATTCAATTTTTTTTTTTAAATTGTGTACAGAAGGGCGGGATTCATTTACAAATTCCAGAGGTGGATAGATGGTGGATGTCAGTTTGGTTTTTCTACCCGGGAGGAAACAGGCCTTCAGTGCCACAAGGCATTTGGGGTCCTTCCCTGTCTAAGGTGGTGGTGCTCCTGGGCTTCCTGCCTCATGTCACAGGGTTTAGGCCATGGAGTAGCGTGTGACTTTCCCCTCTCGGCATCTCTCCGGGGAGGGTATTGGTTTGGAGGAGGATGTTGATGGAGACAAAAATAGCCTTTCTCTGTCTGAATGTATTAAAATCATTTAAAAAGTGGCCCCAGGCTCAGCACCCATAGCACAGTGGTTACGGCACCCGCCACATATACCCAGGGTGGCAGGTTTGAACCTGGCCTGGGTCAGCTAAACAACAATGACAACTGCAACCAAAAAGTAGCTGGGTGCTGTGGTGGGTGCCTGTAGTCCCAGCTACTTGGGAGGCTGAGGCAAGAGAATTGCTTTAACCCAAGAGTTTGAGGTTGCTCTGAGCTGTGACGCAATGGCATTCTACTAAGGGTGACATAGTGAAACTCTGTCTCAAAAAAAAAAATGTCCCCAAAGTAGGTCATTAGGAAGCTTGTGCCTTAGTAGTTTTAAGAGCCTGAGCTCCAGAGCCAGGATTCTAACCCTGACTCACTACTTTCTACTCTCGTGACCTTGACAAGTTATGTGACCTTTCTGTGCCTCAGTTACCTCATCTGGAAAATGGGAAGACTGTGAGAGCCTCCCTTCTAGGATTGTTGGGAAGTGAACGGCCGGTGTGACTCCTCCCTGGCACACGGTGGATGCCATGTAGCGGGAGTTGTTGTTACCCACAGCTGCTCTTGTCACAACAGAACAGTAGTCGTGGTAGCAGGAGTAGCGTCATCTTACTTGTAGCATTTCCATGTGGTCCATTTTGCCTTGTGGCGACAGCAGGGTCAGAAAATCCGACAGGAGCAGACAGAGGTCTGAAAATCCTTGATCCCTTTAGTTAAACTCTTTAACGGCACTGTCTGATTTTTCCAGAGGCCTCAGCGTTGTCCCCGATGAAGAAGTCATTGACATGTACGAGGGATCCCACGTGCCCTTGGAACAGATGAGCGATTTCTACGGAAAGGTAAGAGAAGCGCTTCATTCATGTAAAGCAGCCGGTCTTTCTCCTGCTGGAATGGTGGCCTGGTAGATCCAGGACCTCGATTTGCCATTCTCGCCTCCTGCTCATGTGGAAATGACGAGGTGATTGGAGATTGTGTTTTGAGAGATGCTAGTCTGTCACAGTGCTCCTTTCTTGAGCAGCTCCTCCCTACCTGGTGGAGGCTCTTTTGCCCTTCCTTGTACTTACCCGTTTGCCAGCACGGTCCAGGATGTCCTTGCTTTCTGGACTGGGGCACTGAAAGGATTAGGGGCCGTCAGTGTGGGGGCAGTGCTTCCCCTGAGGCCTGGCTGTAGGGAGCCAGAGATTGATGGCCACACTGTGACCCTTTTGTCCTGAAGGGAAACATCTGCTTTTCTCACTTTTGTCGTTCTCTTTGGTCTCGGAATTTTTGCTTTTTGTCTTACTAGAGGCACTCACTTATTCGTCTTGTCAAAATGAAATGGAAGGTCCCTAGTCAGCCAGTAAACTTAGTTCTGGCTTAGAACTGCTGAGGCAGTCCCCAACTTACGATGGTTCAATGTAACGTTTTTTTCACTTTACAATGGTGTGAAACCATTGCAACTTCTATGCAAATTATAGTATTGAGTAAGCTCCATGAGATAGTCAAGACTTCATTACAAAGTAGGTTGATGCTTTTGGCCAACTGGAGGCTAATGTAAGGCTTCTGAGCATGTCTCAGGTGTAGGCGTGGCTGAGCTATGATGTTTGTAAGGTAGACGGTCAGTGCATTTCTGACTTACGAAGAGCCTGTCAGGATGCGACTCCATTGTAGGTGGAGGAGCATGTGTTGTATAATTCACAAGCATTCAGACAAAAGCTCTATTAAGCTTAGATATGGGCTGTGCCAGTGTGCTCCATCTGAGGAGACTTAAATGACCTTTTATGGCATCACATGGGCAATAATCATTTTCCTGCTTTCCTCTGTGTTTCTTGAGAGAATGTGGATGGGAGAATGGGGAATCCGTCTGGTTTTTCATTAAAACAAGATGGTGCTCACACTGTTGTCTGGATTTTGAATCCTTTCTGATCAGCACAGGAAAGAGTGGGGGGTGGGGGCAAGGGCAGTCAGACGTGGTGGGAAATCATTTCTGTGGATATTGTAGTCATGCTTACATCAGGACAGAAGGGACGTTTTACCTTTTTCTTAGAATTTTTTTTGTGTGTGTGTGAGACAGAGGCACTTTTTTTTGTGTGTGTGTGAGACATAGCACTCTGGGTAGAGTGCTATGATATCACAGCAACCTCAAGCTCCTGGGCTCAAGCGATCCTCTTGCCTCAGCTTCCCAAGTACTGGGACTACAGGCACCCATCACAATGCCTGGCTATTTTTTTGTTGTTGTCACTGTTGTTTGTCAGGCCTGAGCCTGTTTCGAATCAGCCAGCCCTGGTGTATATGGTTGGTACCCTAGCCGCTGAGCTACAGGTGCCAAGACACGGCTATTTTTTTTTTTTTTTATTAGAGACAGGGTCTCACTCTTGCTCAGGCTGGTCTTGAACTCAGGAGCTCAGTCCAGGCGTCCTCAAACTATGGCCCGCAGGCCACATGTGGCCCACTGAGGACATTTATCTGGCCCCCTGGGTATTTTTGCCGCCGCTGCCTGTCCTGCTTAGCAGCTGACTCGTCCCGGGGCCCACAGTCCAGCCCTCCAACAGTCTGAGGGACAGTGAACTGCCCCCCTATTTAAAAAGTTTGAGGACCCCTGGCTCAGGCAGTCCACCCATCTTGGCCTCCCAGAGTGCTAGGATTTTAGGTGTGAGCCACCGCACCCGGCCAATTTTTTTTTTCTTACTGGAGAGGGCTCTAAGTGTTGGCAGGCAGAGGTCCCCTTTAGAAGGCTTCCTGTCCCCAGTGCTCTGTTGCAGGCCCTCCACCCGTGTGGGCCCCATCTCTAAGGCACTTCCTCGCTGTCTGCAGAGTTCCCATGGAAACACCATGAAGCAGTTCATGGACATCTTCTCGCTGCCCGAGATGACCCTCCTGTCATGTGTGAACGAGCACTTCCTGAAGAACAACATCGACTACGAGCCTGTCCACCTGTACAAGGATGTCAAGGTTGTGTCCACACGGGGCTGCGTCTCTCTTAGCTCATCAGTAGAAGTAACTGGGCCTTTAGCCTCCTTTCTAGGTTAGGTTAGGTGCTTGAAATAGTCTCTTAGCTGGGATTTCTATTTGCAGTTTAACCTTGAAAATTGTAAGAAAGATCTTGTTACATCAGGAGAATGGGAAATCCGTCTAGTTTTTTATTAAAACAAGATGGCGCTCACACTTTTGTCTGGATTTTGAATCCTTTCTGATCAGAAGACCAGGGCCAGTGTGCTCGGCCAAAGGGCTGAGGAGGGACAGGATGGGGGTGTCCCTTCCTCATAAGAAGAGATGATGTTCATGGCCTTGGCTGAAGTTGCCCAGAAGACGGTCCCTTTCTCTGTTGCTCACAAAGGTTCTGGATGGCTCTTGAGGCCCCATAGAAGCCACGCAAAGGATCTAGTCTGAGAGGAATCTAGACAGATATAAACGTGCATATGCACAGACACGGCGAGTCCTTGGTTTCTGTAGGTTCTTGGAAACTGGACATGAGGTGAAACTTGTGTACAGCAGTTCCTGAAATAGTGTTGTTTCTTCATCATTCTGTTACAACGTGGATGAGGAAAAAAAAGATGGATATGGTTCTATATCATTTCACTTAAAGTCACAATTTCTAAGAACCTTTCAAAAACATTAAGGATTTACTATACACGTTGTTCGTGTGTATAAATTTAAGTTTACATCGACGTGTGTGTATATAATTCTTTTTTTTAACTCTCATTTTTTTTAAATTGGAAAAAATATACTATTAGGAAGGGAAATTACAAACATATTTCACGTATAAATGAGGATGCAATATCCTAAAGAACATATTAACAAGTTGAATTAAAAATTATTGTTCAAGTAATGTTCTTTGGTCAAAATTAAATCCAACTTATGTGAGAATTAGTCACTATTTTCTTTCCTTTTTTTTTCTTTCCCCCATCCCCTCCCTCCTTCTCTGTCTGCTCTCC
This sequence comes from Galago senegalensis, assembly GCA_963575145.1. Lineage (NCBI taxonomy): Eukaryota > Metazoa > Chordata > Mammalia > Primates > Galagidae > Galago > Galago senegalensis. The sequence continues at coordinate 59,093 of CAUYTI010139837.1, read as the reverse complement.
CCTTCCCCCACCCCCAGCCCCACCATGTCATTAATTGTCCTCATGTCAAAGCTGAATACATAGGATGCTTCTCCATTCCTGCGATGCTTCACTAAGAATAATGTGTTCCACCTCCATCCAGGTTAATACAATGCTGCAAAATCTCCATTTTTTTTTTTTTTTTTTTTTTTTTTTTATAGACAGAGTCTAATTTTGTTACCCTCAGTGGAGTGCTGTGGTGTCACAGCTCACAGCAACCTCCAACTCCTGGACTGAGGTGATTCTCTTGCCTCAGCCTCCTGAGTAAGCTGGGACTACAGGCGCCTGCCACAACACCTGGCTATTTTTTTGTTGCAGTTTGGCCGGGGCTGGGTTTGAACCTGCCACCCTCAGTATATGGGGCAGCTGCCTTATTCACTGAGCCACAGGCGCCGCCCAAATCTCCATTTTATTAAATGGCTGAATAGTATTCCATGGTATACATAACAGCTTGCCAATCCATTCCTGGATTGAGGGGCATTTGGGCTGTTTCCACGTTTTGGCGATTGAGCTGCAATAAACAGCCTAGTACAAGTCTCTTTATATAAAAGGTTTTTTTTTTTCCATTCTGGATAGATGCCCAGTAATGGGATTGCAGGATTAAACAGAAGGTCTAGGTTGAGTTCTCTGAAGTTTCTCCATACTTCTTTCCAGAAAGGTTGTATTAGTTTGCAGTCCTACCAGCAGTGTAAAGTGTTCCTTTCTCTCCACATCCATGCCAGCATCTGCAGTTTTGTTCATATAATTATTTCAGCTGTATGAACTTTTCTAATACTAAAAGGTAGGATGATTGAAAAATTAAAAAAAATTCAAATAAAAAAAGATACATGATTTATGTATTTATGACATATAATAGTTAGAAATAGGTGTTTACTTATATGCAATATTTATTTAAAATATTTGTATTTTAGAAAGATACATGTTTATACACTGAAATACTTTTATTATTTGTTTATGACTAATTTTACATTTTGACTGCCCCAAATCCTGGGTTTTAGGAAGATAAGGGATGAATTATAATTTCTCAACATCAGTCTGGGATTATCTGAACCAAATTGAAATATTTGTTCTCTACTCTCTGTTACACAGATCTTTAAAAATCTTTAAGCATCACTTGTAGTAACCCTTAGCATTCATGAGGCAAGATGTTTATTTGAAAGTTTGGGGGTTTTTTTTCTTTTTTTTTTTTTTTTTGAGACAGAGTCTCACTTCGTTGCCCTTGATAGAGTGCCATGCCATCATAGCTCACAGAAAGCTCAAACTCTTGGGCTCAAGAGATCTTCTTGCCTCAGTTTTTCATTTTTCAGTAGGGATAGGGTCTTATTCTTGCTCAGGCTGGTCTTGAACTTGTGAGCTCAAGCGATCCCCCACATTGGTCTTCCAGAGTGCTGGAAAGTTCAGTTTTTACTACAGGTATTACTACCACCCACAGCAGCACTGACCCAGAACTAACTCAGTCCCGGGGACTGTGCTTCTGAGTGCTGTACGCACGTTAACTCAGTAAATATTCACAATAATGCCTTGCAGTAGGTACTATTATTATCATCCCATTTTATAGGGAGAAATTGAGGCACAGAGAGGCTGAGTAACTTGCCTAAAGTCACACAGCTAGGAGGTAGCAGACTTTTGATTTTTAAGCCGGGCAGTCCAACTTGCATTTAACCACTGCTGGTTGTGAAATTGAAACGGGCCTGTGCTGAAAGGCAATCGGGGTTGAGATGACCATTGATGTGCCCACTCCTGACAGAAATCTCCCACCCAGAGTCCAAGGCAATGTTTTCCAACCTTTTTTGTGTCACAGCTCGCTTGAACCTATAGTTAAACTTCCGTGGCACACTTAAATTAGGTTGATCAAAAAAAAAAATAGAAGAGAGAGTTAAAAAAAAGAATATACTTACTGTGCTTTGAACTTATTTTGAAATAATTTATTTGATATAAGTTTTTGTGTGGCTCGGCGCTTGTGGCTCAAGTGGCTAAGGCGCCAGCCACATACACCTAAGGTGGCGGGTTTGAATCCAGCCCAGACCTGCCAAACAACAATAATGGCTGCAACCAAAAAAATAGCCAGGCATTGTGGCGGGCACCTGTGGTCCCAGCTACTTGGGAGGTTGAGGCAGGAGACTTGCTTGAGCCCAGGAGTTGGAGGTTGCTGTGAGCAGTGAAGCCATAGCACTCTACCCAGGGGTTCAGCTTGAGGCTCTGTCTCAAAAAAAAAAAAAAAAAAAAAGTTTTTTTGGCATACCCAGGCTTGTCTCATGGCACAGTGGTTGAAAATCACTTGTCTAAGGCTTAGGCAGTTTTGCTTGCAACCCAGTGTCTTGCTGCAGACTCTAGAAAGTTTCCATATGCCTCTAGGTGTGTCTTCCATGGGGAGACCCTGTTCCCTGCCACCTGCAGGTGGGACTATGCTTGCTTCCTGCCAAGCATCCTTCTGCCACATTCCTGAGCCCATCCAGGGTTAGCATCCTCCTCCGCTTCCTCCTCCTTCTCCTCATTCCTGTGCATGCCGGCTGGACCACATCTCTGTCCGAACTATACAATCTGATTGATTGTTCCTTGCCCTATTGGTGATACCAGAAAGAGAAAAGGAGGAATCTGCTATCGCTGTATGTCTCGTGAACGTCACACGATCTCCTCCCGTGCTCTGGGGATGGAGATACCTGCAATGCGAAAAGACAAGATGTTCATGACACTGCACAGAAATGACCGATTCTCACCTGGGATTTTATTCAAAATTGTTCACACAAGCTAACCTCTTCCAAGGGACCCTTTTGAAAAGTGCACTGGAAACTTCCACCGTCATGTAAAGCTTTGCCTTGAGGGGCTGCCCGTGATAAACAGACCAGAATTTAGAGTTTGTTGAGTGCCTGGACGGTCAGCCTCTAACTCAGCCTATCCCAGGGGCACTGTTACTGATCAAAACTGTATCTTTTAACAGGACTCAATTCGAGACGTCCACATCAAAGGAATTATGTACAGAGCAATCGAAGCAGATATTGGTATGTGCTCGGGACTGTCCTGCAGGCCGTTTCGGCCTTTGTGCCAACATGCAGGCGTTTCACTTTGCATTGTGGGGGCTGCGGGGGCTGCAGGCCTCTCCTGTGAATGCTATGTAAGGACCTTGCATCCTGGCAGCTTAGGCATCTTCTCTTTGTCCCTAGAACTTGACATAATTCTGACTCAAAAAAGGAGGAGCTGGCAGTTGTAGTCCCCTTCGTTTTTTCTAGTTGGACCGAGGAGGCTGGGTCTTTGTTACTGATGCACTGGGTATCCATGTGCCACTGTGAACCAAGCTACTTTTATTCCCCGCTGGGCCTAGGACAGTGCTGGGCCCATACGTATATGCCCTGTTAGTAGGAACTAGCAGACTGACTGATTTCACGCTGAATCTGTGTGTGAATTTCTCTCATCCTTAGACAAGTACATCTGCTATGCTGAGCAGACGCGTGCAGTGTTGGCCAAACTGGCTGATCACGGCAAGAAGATGTTTCTCATCACCAATAGCCCCAGCAGCTTTGTGTAAGTCCTTCTGCGTTTCATCGCTACCTTTTGGCTCATTTCTTATATTCCATGTATTTTAGCAGTCGGAAATTGGAAAGAAAAGTTGCGAACATAGTTCATGCCTTTAACGTTAGACTGAGCTGGCTGCTTTCTTGTCCTAGGGACAAAGGGATGAGTTATATTGTTGGGAAAGACTGGAGGGACTTGTTTGATGTGGTCATCGTTCAGGCCGAGAAGCCAAACTTCTTTAATGACAAGCGGAGGTGAGTGTCTGTCTCTCTGGGAGACTAAATTTTATTCCTTTACTGCTGTGCCTACCTATGTTGTGTGGTCTTGGTAAAATTCAGTTGCAAAATTGTAAGCATCTGTGTTTATATCTTTAATTTTTTTTTTTTTTGAGACAGAGTCGGACTTTATTACCCCTGTAGAGCACAATGATGTCATAGCCCACAGCAACCTCAAACTCTTGGGCTAGAGCAATCCTCTTACCTCAGTCTCCCTAGTGGCTGGGACTACAGATGCCCACCACAACACCTGGCTATTTTTAGAGCTGGGGTCTTGCTCTTGCTCAGGCTGGTCTTGAACTTGTGAGCTCAGGCAGTCCACCCACCTTGGCCTCCCAGAGTGTTAGGATTACGGTCATATCTTTAGATTTTTAATCCTACCAAGTAATTGCAGGGAGGCTGAGATGAGCTCCTGTATAGCAGACAGCTTGCACTCATTGAAATGGTTCTCAACTTCTTTACTTGGACTGCTTCAGACCTACAAGTTAGGCTTTAACTAAATGACAGTGGTGCAAAATTCAAACTTAATATCCTATAGCAAATTAGGTCTTTAGCTGCAGATGCGTTTGTGAAGCATAAGAAAACAACAGCAATAACAAATCGCCTGGGGGGCAGCTCTTTAAACAGAGCTCTAACTGGTGCATTTAAAATCGCAGTTGGCTCTTGCAAAGCTTCTCTGCAACACAGGCTTTGCATCAAGTGAAGGAAATCTCTGTCATGTTTCCTATAATGTCTTCCTGCCACAGTAGCCTTGGGAAATGGGGCATGGGGGAAGTTTCAGGTTGGGACAGGAAGTGGGGTTTGCTGTTAGTATTTAGTGTGTGGAGGCGAGGATGCTAAAATATCTTTTAATGTGCGGGACACATCTGTTCACCAAGAGTTCTTCCCCCCAAATGTCCATAGTGTTGAGAATTACTCAAAAATAATGGTCACAAGGATGAATAGAAAAGGAAGATTATTCAGCTGTTATTTTGGGCTTCCAGAGCAAGATGTGTGACCACCCCTACCCCGCCACAGGGAGAAGGGTCCAGGACATTGCCCTGAACTTGTAGAATAATGGCCTATTTGTGAAACCCTTTCAGCTACATTTATCTCTCCTGTAGTTCGTACCCAGGCAGCCTTTTCCTCTCTGTTAGGTGACTTAAAGCAACGGAGTGCAGTACCTTGCAGTTTGGGTTGAAAACATTAAATTCCTCTTGTGATGCTAAGTTCCAGTTTTCCATGTCACAGTGATTCCTGGAAGAAGAGGCAAATCCAAGAACTACATGCAGGGACTAAAAAATGCTTGATGGGATTCAAGAGAACGAAGGAAAAACTAGAGTGTGATCAAAAACAGCTGGACAGACTAACTTGCTGCTTTGTCTCTGTTTCATCCCAGCTATAGCTGTGGCTAGAGTTACCCTAAAAGTAGTTGGGGGAGTTCCCATAAGGGAGTTCCCCCCACTGACCCAAGATGGGGTTGGTTGGGATTCTAAAGAAAGAAGCAGTGAACTCCAGGCTGATCTGCCCAAAGCATTTATTAGGGGAAGGAACTTACAAGGAGGCTGCAGAACATTCCTGGGCAGAACGCAGGGAGAAAGGATATTCTGTCTAGCTGTGTCCCCCACAAAGGGGCCAGGGCGTGGAGCTCATATGAGGGCTTAAGGAATTTGGCTCAGGCCTGGGGCTCGTGTCTTTCAGGGTTTAGGGCAACAATCTCCAGACCCTCATCAGTGCCTGGGAGTGTTTAAGACCCTGGCTTGAGTCTAAGACTGCAGGACAAAATATGCAGCTGGCTGGATCACAGAGCAATCAAGGCACCCTCCATCCAGACGGAGAAGGATGGAGTTGGGGGATTCAGGAGGGGGAGACCCTGCAGTCCTTGATAAAATGTTTACAGTCTTTTCTTAGCAGATTCTATAGTGTGGTAGGAGAAGGGCCCCTTTCTGCTCTCCTCTGTCAGGTTTATACATAGTGCAGCAGCAGTGTCCTTGTCCCTTGTCCCTGTTGTGGGGCAGGGAGATGGTCACACATCTATTTTGCCTTTATTATGGAAGCCTAAAATAATAGCTGAATAATCTCCCATCTCTATTCATCCTTGTGTTATTTATTTATCATACTGAGAGGGCAGAAATAACCCAAAAGCCCACAGTGGGAGATGACTAGTTACATTCAGAACATCCACATGAGGGGGTATTATGCAGCCATTACAAATGCTGCTTTTGGAAAAAAGCAGTGAGCACGTTTTATTGCTATAAAAGATGCATTTAGGAATATGTAACCCATGGGAAGTTGCTCACAATATTAGAGAAGAAAGATATAAAGTCACGGTACACAAAGTGCTCCTCTTTTTATGTTCCTAAGAAAGAGATAACAGATTTTATGTAAAGATTAAAAGATATCGTAGTGAAATGTGAAGTGTTCATACTTGGGTACTGGAGTTATGGGTCACCTTCCTTTCCTTCCTTAGATTTTCCAGATTTTCTACAGCAAGTTTTTAGTTTTCTAATCATAAAAACAATTTGATAAAAATGGTGAGGAACAAGGCCTTATCTCTGCTTCCCATTTCACATCGTAGAATTGTGTGCCTGGTCCTCTGATTTGTTTTTTTTCTAATGAGGCTGAATTTTGGACACAAAGCTTCATAAATGTAATGAAGTAGTATTTTTTTTTTTTTTTTTGAGACAGAGTCTCACTCTCACCCTGGGTAGAGTGCTGTGACATCATAACTCACAGCAACCTCAAATTCCTGGGTTCTTGTAGTCCTCTTGCCTCAGCCTCCTGAGTAGTTGGGACTACAGGTGCTTGCCACAAGGCTTGGCTATTTATTATTTTTTTTGCAGTTTTTGGCCGGGGCTGGGTTTGAACCTGCCACCTCTGGTGTATGGGCCGGCACCCTACTCCTTTGAGCCACAGGTGCTGCCTGCGCCTGGCTATTTTTTAGAGACAGGGTATGGCTCTTGCTCAGGCTGTTCTTGAACTTGTGAGCTCAAGGAATCTACCTGCCTTGGCCTCCCAGACTGCTAGGATTATAGGTGTGAGCCACCACACCCAACTGAAGTAGTCTTTCTGAAAGCTTTTCTTGGGGAGTCTTTTGCACAAACAAGTTTGAGAAATCTGGGGGAAAGAAGGTATCTTTACAGCAGGGATTTTCAGAGCCATGAGTAACTTTTATTTATTTCTTTTATTTTTTTGAGACAGAGTCTCACTATGTTGCTTTCAGTAGAGTGCTATGGCGTCACAGCTCACAGCAACCTCAAACTCTTGGGCTTAAGCAATTCTCTTGCCTGAGCCTCCCAAGTAGCTGGGACTACAGGCGACCACCACAACACCCAGCTGTTTTTTTGTTGCAGTTATCATTGTTGTTTAGCTGGCCTGGGCCGGGTTCAAACCTGCTACCCTTGGTGCACATAGCTGGCACCGTAACCACTGTGCTACAGCCACTGAACCCATGAGTAACTTTTACCCAGGGACATATACACTGCACGTGTCTTTCAGATTTATTTAACTCTGGAATTCTTTTTATTCACGAAACGCCTTTGGGGTATGTGGTGTATGATAGCCGGCCAGGGACTGTGGTGGTGGAGTTTTGGTTTCAGGGGTTGTCCCAGTTTGTGGAGGGAGCTACCTGTATCATCAGTGAGGAACTGTGTGTTATTCCATAGTGCAGACAGCCTGCACTACTTCGTGTGTGCTGATGTTTCCCATTTCTGTTGTTAGACCCTTCCGAAAGGTGAACGAGAAAGGTGTCTTACTCTGGGATAAAATCCACAAGTTGCAGAAAGGCCAGATTTACAAGCAGGTACCTCATCACCAGCGTTTCCTCTCTGTTGCTTTGCTTTGTGGTCAGTAATAATGCGAAGAGCTCACGTTCACTGTGGTGTACCCACATAGTTACGTGCCCGGCAGATTAATGCCAACCTGGAAAGGTGATCACGGCGTGTTAAGTTCAGAGCTTTCCTGAAATAGACTGTTTATAAATTGGTGGTAAACTTAAGCTTACGTCAGTGTATTTTCAGCATGCTAATAACTAAACTAATTCAACATGGGACAGTTTTTAAAAACAATTTCAAACGTTACTTTCGTAGTATATAAAACGTAAAATGCTGATAATAAGGAGCATTGGCTATTCTCTTTAGGGACATTCAATCATAGCATATTATTCTCCCCAATTAGTAATTATTTCCAGACTCTATGTGTTTTAAGTATAGCTTTAGTTATATTTTGGCATTGTGGAAGGTTCTCCAATGTTTGAATCAACGATTGGATTGCTGACCATTATTATGTTACTGAAGTGCGTATTTTAAATTAATTTTGACATATTTTTGGTGAATGTGGCGATAAGGGTATTTTCTAGGCCTTGGAAAATTAGCTTTGATCAAGTCATTTCACTTCTAGCGAGTTAGTCTAAGAAAGTTAAGATGTAGCCAATAAAACTTTGCTACAAACATATTTACCAGGTAGATAGATAATAGATACAAAAAAGATAATGTGAACGGCCAACAACAGAGAATTGGACAACTGGATCACAGACTTCTTAGCTACTGTAATTACTTGGCAGACTAATATCAACATGGCAAGATGGTCATGTATTATGTATTAAAAGATAGTTACAAAGAAATATGTATACTATGAATACTTCCTGCAAAGTACATTTGACCCAGGAGAAAGGCCTGGAAGATTTCCCATGAAGGTGCTTTTCTCTTTATATTTTGATAACTAAAATAAGTTAGAAACCAAAAAGCAATCTTTTCAAGGCTTTTCGTAGGGATTTTGGATGATGAGTTAGATTTCTGTCTCTGTGATATAGCTATGTTTTTCTCATCGCAGGGTAATTTATATGAATTTTTGAAGCTTACTGGTTGGAGAGGATCCAAAGTGTTGTATTTCGGTGACCACATATACAGCGACCTGGCGGTGAGCAGCTTTCTTTTCCTCTTTGCTGGGAGGGACTGGCATGTTAGTCTCACTTATTAAGAAGTGAGACTTATTTCTCTTTTGTTTAAGGTCATTTTTATGCTTTCATAAAAACTAAGAGTAGGCCACATTTTTTTTGATGTCTCAGTTTTTACGGAACAGGGTGGATCAGAGTCAGGAGAAGGAGCCACTTTTGGGGGAATGATAAAAATTGGCAATCTACTCAGACATGTTTGAAAACATCAGAGCAGTCTTGCCATTTAAATGATAAGAAATAAACATCATAGTCTTTCCTGTTCCTTTTATCAGTGTTTCCAACGACATAAATCGAACCTACCTGTAAAAGTTCGCCATGGTTGAGAGTATTTAATAGGATGGGCTGGAGGTGTCCATACAGGGGTGTCCAGTCTTTTTTTTTGGTTTCCTTCATGCTGCACATTGAAAGAAGAGTTGTCTTGGGCCACACATTAAATACACAAATACTGATGAAAGGACCATGCATTGTTTTCGTGGTATCTGGCACCCCAGATAAAAAACCGGGCCTCAAAAAATCCACATGTGGCCCACTGCTGATTATATAAGAGGAAGAGAAATATTGAAAGGCTTAAAGAAATTGACCCAGTGAAGAAGGTAGACAGGCATCTTTAGGATTCTAGCTTTAGGTAAGTAGCCTGATGGAATCTTCAAAACTGTAAACCAGATACTACTTTCCTTAAAACTAAAGCCTTCCTTTCTCCCTCAGAGTAAAAGCCTGAGTTTCTAGTTTCCCTCTTGGTTTCTCTTTCCCCAGCCCACCTTTCTGAAGGTACTTCCTGCCTCTGCAGACCCCACTGCTCCAGGTTCTGGTCTTGCCCCCCTATAGCTCCCCCCCCAATGCCCCAGGGCCTTTGCACTTGCTAGTCTTTCAGCCAGAATCTTTCTGCTCCCCTGTATTTATGTACTTTCACTGTCCTTCCCTTCAGATCTCTGCTCCCATGTCAGCCTGCTCCTCCTAACCACCTCACATAAAAGGGGAACCTCCCTGCCCCTATCTGTCCCCTTTTTCCTGCTAGGTTTCTGTTCGTTGTATTTATCACCACCTACCATTGTGCATTCACTTGCTTATTCCTTGCCTTCTTGTATTTTCCACCAGGGCAGGGATTTGCCAGTTCCTTACTTTATCCTTGGTATATAGAACAGGGCCTGGCAGGTAGTCGTGCTTGATGTTTGTCAAATGAGAAAAGGAATGACCCTTTAGTGTGAGGACTGTTTAGCTTCGATTTTCCAGAACGTAACTGATACTAGATATTCTGGCCTATTGTCAGGTCACAGGGTTATAATATTTGGAATGGAAAATACAGTCGTGTACGCTTCCATTGTGTGACCATTCCAAGTCTGAGATTCCATGGGCCACCATAACCCGGAGCGCCTGGTGCAGAGGTCTGTGGGTGAATTGAGTGAATGAAGACCTTAGCTTGTTTTTAGGCTGAGCCTCTTTCTGCCCCTGACCTCATTGTTTTTTCACAAACCATGGTCACTGATTCCAGACCCTGTGTTTCTGCAGGGGTTTGTGAGTCACAACAGTTATTTCCAGAACAGAAACTTTCTTGGGGTGAAATGGTCAAAGCCTGGGGCCAGATTGGTTTTAATTAAATGTAGTTCATTGAATTCAGCCTAGTTAATAACTAACCATTACAATCTAAAAAGCCATTAAATGAATGCCTCTTGTGTCTGGGAAACGTAATGAAAGGCAGAGATTCTGCTGAGACTAAGGTTGACTTTTTGTGATCTCTGGTCAGGATTTGACCCTAAAGCACGGCTGGAGGACTGGTGCCATCATCCCGGAGTTGAGATCTGAGCTCAAAATCATGAACACAGAGCAGTACATCCAAACCATGACCTGGCTGCAGACCTTGACCGGGTTACTGGAACAGATGCAGGTTGGGGACTTTGGTTTTCTCTTTTCCTCATTTTTTAAGCCCGACGTTAGTCCTCTGGTCAAAGTTACTTCAGGTATTTTTTTGTTTAATCGTTACAAAGTATGAAGTTGAAGTACACTCTACCCAAGGCAACAAAGTGAGACTGTCTCAAAAAAAAAAAAAAAAAAAAGTGTAAGGAGAACTTACTGTGTCCTAGACACCGAGGTCTTTACATTTGTCTCATTCTCACAACAAGTCTTTGGAGAAGGTACCAACACCATCACCCCTATTTTATAGGGGAAGAGCCTGAGGCACAGAGGAGAAAATAGCTCCCTTAAGTAAAGGGTGAGGCTGGGACTCAGCCCCAGGCATTAGGGCTCCAGTGCCCTGACCTCCCTGCTTTTTTACAGTGTCACCCTGGCTTCTAACGCTTTTTATGGCGTTATGTCTGGGTCCCTGGGACATAGAGGAGTGTGGCTAAGAATAAAAACCATCCAAATGAGGGCCAGGCCCCACTGTGCTCCCATTTCCCCTCCCTGGGTCCCCCCCTTCCTCAGGGTCCACCTGGAAAGGTATAAGCTAATTCCACTGAGTCTGTGGCGGAATAGTTCTAGAACTCCACTTGGGGAGTATTTTCAGCGCATACAGCTGTTTTCTGAGGAGGAAAATCAGTCCCCTGAGATTGGATTTGACTCTTTTAGAGCCAGGCGAGTGTCATGTGGCATCAAGTCTAATGAATTAAATAGAAGTGTAGAAGTTTTGGTTTTAAAGAAGTGACTGGAAAGCACCAAGGTAAGTTTTGTTAGCTCGTCTTGACGCACATTCCAGAATTTAGCTGTGGGTCACGGTGGGGTGCTGTCATCTTCCAAGGTGGCCAATCAGTGGCCACATCTGCAAAGGGCCAGATAGTCAATATTTTAGGCTATATGGGCCATGGGCTCTGTCACAATTACTCACAAATGGTTCATAGCTATGTCCCAGGAAACCTTATTGGTAGCTGCTGAGATTTGGCTTTCATAGAATTTGCACACATCATAAGGTTATTGTTACTGTGGTTTCGTCCCATTCACAAGTTTATAGGCTGATAGACAAACAGGCAGATGGGTGCATTTGGCCTGGACTGGTGTAGGCTGTCAAGCTGGCTGGAGTGAGCTCCTGGTCAGACCAGGGCGGGGGGGCCTGTGCAGTACACAGGCCTGGTGTGCCTCTGCCCATGAAGAGCTGAGTTATAACTACGAAGGGTGAAGGTGGCTGAAGGGCCTGGAGGATCAGCCTCTGGCGTGTGTTCCTGGTTAGTCTTGGCACATGTTAATTTGCCCACCCTGGCACGCATAGGTTCACTTGAAACAGTAAATTATAGCTAATTAACACACAGTGTCTTTGAAATATTTCAAAGTAGCCTTCAGATATCTTAGACTGTTTTAAGGTGTTTGGCCTTGTAGGAGGACAGAGCTGGGGAAGGGGCAGGCGCAGGGAAAAATCATTTGTATGAATTGGGGAGACTTCAGCAAGTATAGATGCTGGTGGGAAGGATCCAGGGAGGGGGTGGCTCAGATGACAGGGCAACGTTCTTGAGAGGACAGGTGGGAGGGAGTGCAGCAGCAGCTGGCTGGGGTGTGGGTGGCAGAACCCAGAAGAGTGGGGTCAGGGCACAGACCCACAGAGCTCGAGTGTCCACCCCTGGGCATGTGTCCCTGGCCTCGGATTTCTGGGGCTTTCCTGCTTTGCACATTCCTTTAGGAGCCTTGAGGTCAGGGGCTGCTGGAGGTGATCCATCGTTTTTGGCTACAGAAGCCTGGGACAGGCATCAGAGTGGGGCGCACACATGCCGTCTGCTCCATCACTGGCAAGGCCAGATTAGAGAGTGTGCCTTGAGCTCGGAGACTTGAATGGCTCTTTATGTCTGCAGAGCCTGTGCTGGGAAGGCAGGACTAGAGAGGAGAATGCACACAGCCTGCGGCAGAGAGCAAGCGGATTCATTTCGCTAATCTTTATCCTAGTCACAGGTTACAGAATTCGTTCCTGCTAGTGGAGCCCTGTCTTAGTCTGCTGGGACTGCTGGAGCAGAATATTGGAGACTGAGCAAATAGTGATTTCCCATCACTCTGGAGGCTGAGAAATTCAAGATCAAGGTGCCAGCAGATTCACTGTCTATTCAGGGCTGACTTCACATGGTAGAAAGATGGCTAGAGAGTTCTCTGAGGTCTCTTTTATAAGGGCACTAATCCTTTTTATAAGAGCTCCACCCTCATGCCTTAATTACCTCCCAAAGGCCCCCATCTCCTAATACCACTGCTGTGGAGGTAGGATTTCAACATAAGGAATTTGGGCGGGATGCAAACAGCCCATTTATAACAGGGATGGAGTAATGGGTCCAGGCTTCTGCCTCCTATTTAGGCCTAGTCCACAGGCTAAGAAGGGTTTGGGCAGAGGCAGGGGGTGAGAATTCTCTCCCATAGCCCAGTACCCTATTCTGTTTGGTGTCACACTGTTTTATCACGGTCTGCACCTCACAAGGGCCTCTGTCTTGTTCTTTATCTTCAGGATCTAGCACAGTGATGCTTGGTACATAGTAGGTGCTGAATGAATACATGCACACTCACACACATGTACACACAATTACATATATTATTATAATTAAATATATATTATATAAATATATACGTAAATTCCATGCATAATTTTCTGATCTAGTCATATCTTTTGTAGTGAATAATTTGTTGATTTGGAATGTGAAAATAGATTAAAAATAGGCTCACAGAACCTACATCCAGACTCTCTGCGGGGCTGGAACAGCGGACGGATGGGTGCATAGGCACTGGTCACCAGCGGTAGCCGTGTCCTAGTGGCTCAGCCAGTGGCATTAGGCCACAGATCCGAATTGCAAGCTCAGTTGTAATGGGGTTTTTTCTGAGTGCCAGAGACCCGGAGTAGGTGACCTTTATTACCCAAGCTGTTGAGCTGAGCAGATGTGATAAACAGAAGGCCCTCAGCTCCCACGTCAAAAGCAGATGGTTTGCTCGTTTGGTATTTTCCTCCAGGTTCTAAGGTTACCCCTGTAGTTATTAATCTCAGGGAGCCCCACCTTATCCTCTGCAATCACGTGCACCTCTAATTCTGGCTTCAGGGTTTCTCTTTGGCCACAAGAACCCTGGACAGAGACTTGGGAGATTCCATTTATTGGGTTGTAGGCAGCTGTCCTTTGTGTCTTGTGCTCACACTTTGGCCCACCAGAGGATTCTCTGCTTTTCCTTTTCATTGAGATGCACTTACCTTCTTGCTTTTTTTTTTCTTGTTAAGGATGTAAAAAGATAAAATAATATTAAAGAAAAAGCTAACCCATTTACAATCCTACCCTTACACAAATTAAAAATTTTTTAATGTTAATTTCCAAATGTATGCCCATTTTTTATGTGGTTGCAGTTATACATGCTATTTCCACTTAATGCTGTTGTGTTTATACACATATAGAATGTGTTTAATAGGAAGTATAAATATGTTTATATGTCATAAGCGTGTGTGTGAGATACTTACTACACAAGTATACACACATTTTGTATATACATATGTATTATGTTTATAAACAGTCTTTATTGATAGTTTAATAGCTTTGTAATACTATATCATAATTTGTTAAAACACATATCTAATGTTGGACATTTAGAACTTTTTATTTTTATTTTTTTTAGTGAGGAAGGCAGGTTTTCAACTGGGTTATCTGCAAATATATTATTTCATGCCAGTGCCTGCCTCTGAGACTTAAAAACATAAAGCTTCTTCAAGAAAACCTTACCATTAAAAAGTTCTTCTTACCTGGCTCAGCACCTGTATATAGCTCAGCAGTTGGGGCGCCAGCCACATACACTGGGGCTGGCGGGTTTGAACCCAGCCTGGGCCTGCCAAACAACAATGACAACTGTAACAACAACAACAACAACAGCAACAACAAAAAATAGCCGGGCATTGTGGTGGGCACCTATAGTCCCAACTACTTGGGAGGCTGAGGCAAGAAAATCACTTAAGCCCAAGAATTTGAGGTTGCTGTGAGCTATGACAGCACAGCACTTTACTGAGGGTGACCTATTGAGACTCTGTCTCAAAAAAAAAAAAGAAATTCTTACCTAATGAGTTCATTTGAAATCAAAAAAGTTGGAATAATTAGCTTGTGCAGAAAAACACAATTGAACTCAAGTGGGGGAAGAGGGAGGGGATTGGTGTGCTCTCACCCAGCAGGCACAATGTAGGGGTGTGCGGCCCACCTCCTGGGGGAGGGGCTCAACTACAACCTGGCCTCTATGTAACAAACACAAGCAATGGAACCTAATAGTCTGTGCCCTCATGTTAACCTGGATTTTTAAAAGAATAACGATTGGCTTGTGTCCTGCAGATTCACAGAGATGCTGACTCGCAGCTGGTTTTGCAGGAGTGGAAAAAAGAAAGAAAGGAGATGAGGTAAGGGCGGCCTATCTTGACTATGGTGAACCCCCCACTCTGGTGAACCCCCGCTCTGCTCTGGGTGTGCTCAGCCATTGCACATTCCCTAGGGCCAGCCCAAGGCATATGTACTCTTTGAAACATCCTTTTTGATTTACTTGTTATTTTTTTGAGACAGAGTCTCACTTTGTTGCCCTTGGTAGAGTGCCCTGGTGTCATAGCTCACGGCAACCTCAAACTCTTGGGGTGGAACTGCCTAAGCTCAGGAGTTTGAAACGTCCTTTTCTAGCTCCCGGGTATGAATGTACCTCCTCCCACCCCCAAATCCAGAATCATCTACCTGCCATTTGTGACAGGTGACATGTCCCTGAGGCCAGCCATCACCATTCTCAGGCCTCACCCTTGTTAGAAGGGCACGGGGAGAGGGACTGCCTCCTCTCATCCCTTCTCCCTGTCTACATGTGAGCCTCCCATTCGGGCAGCTGGTCACCCAGTTGCTGGTGATGCTGGTAGCACAGTGTGGCTGTTGGGGCAGGGCTGGAGCTGGGCTCTGAACCCACAGGGAGTTCTTAGGTCTCTGACAGGCCTGGTGCTTTTTTAACCATGGCTCTTTCAGGAATGTGCACATAGTCAGAGGGCAGAGCATTGACTGGGAGGATGCCCTACCTGCTGTCAGAAGAGCTCGGCAGACGCATGTCCTGAGGGGCTGAGGCTCCAAAGGGGCTTTGTGGACAGTCATGCTCCCCTGAGAAGTGCACTGTGTCTGTGGACATGGCACAAACATTTCTACTCTGGGCACACCCTTCCCCAGCCCCTGCCACAGCCATCTGAGGTGTGGAAACGGTGGTTGCTGCTGAGTTCTGGCGAGTGTGCGTGTGTGTGTGTCGGGGCAGCGTGGAGAGGAGACAGTGAGCCCATCCCTTGGGTTCTGCAGAAGCCGAGGCTACTGCACTTGACCCTTCTCCCTCTCGGGGAACTGGCTTTCTGAGTCTTATTCCAACTACTACCAGCTAGTGGCTTTTACCACACAGCTTTATCACACAGTGTCAGCGATGGTATTTTTTGCTGCGTTTGTAACTTCTCTATCCTCAGTGAAATGGTGTTTGTCCATTTTGCTGGAATATTCTATGTGTAGGACCCTTGGTGTCAGACGTGTGCATACCCGCCTGTGTGCAGGAGGGCTGGGGATGTCGATGCTCGGGCTGGATCCTCGGCCTTGGCTGCCAGGAGGCTGGGGTGTTCTGGAAGCTGTAAGGGATGAGGGAGATGAGCCTCCTATAAAACAGTCCTCTCACCTTACTTAGTTCTGTAGTTCTTATTCAAAAAGGGCGGGTCTCGATCCCGGTCTGAGGACATTTATATCTCTTGTGTGTGCTGTTGGGAGCAGCTCCTGGCTCCTGGGCTTTGGTTTGGGAAAGAAGAGGCATGGGTACTTAGGGGGCGTGTGCTTTTGAAAGTGGAGCCTTGTGTGAGTGTGTCACGAATGGGAAATGCCATCAGAGTCCTTTGGATGGATAGGTAGGCAGACTTTTCTTGATTAGGAGCTGGGGCTGCCCTAGACTAATTTTTCTATCAAATCAATCCTATTTTTTAAATATAAGTGATTTTGATTTAAATAATTTTATAACAATTTTGAATCATTCTCTGTTGCTTTTTTTTTTTTTTAAATTGCGTCTTCAGAGAAATGACCAAAAGTTTCTTCAACGCCCAGTTTGGAAGCTTGTTCCGCACAGACCAGAACCCAACCTACTTCCTGAGGCGCCTGTCGCGATTCGCCGACATCTACATGGCGTCTCTGAGCTGCCTCTTGAACTACGACGTCAACCACACTTTCTACCCCCGGAGGACTCCCCTGCAGCACGAGCTGCCCGCGTGGTCTGACATGCCCTCCACCTTCGGAGCCCTTCGCCTGCAGGAGGCTCGGGCCAAGTAGCTGAGGGGGCCCCCACTCTGGGGAAAAAGCCAGAGACAGTGACCCCCCACACACAGTAGGGTGGGCATGATGGCCCTGACTTTATGTGGGTCTGAGTGTCGCTTCCAGGGAAGGTACAGACACCCCTTTTGATATTCACTCTGTACCTGGGGGAGACTACTACTCCCCAGGCTGCTAAGACGGGAGCCAGCAGCCCGCCCGTGGGGAGCCCTCTCCACGCAGGGCTGAAGCGCGAGCTTCCTACTGATACTCTGATTCCACCTTTTGGTTTACCAAGGTCCTGGCACTGGTGTCAGTTTTTCTGGGATAGGAGAGAACACCAGATGCCATCTCTGTGTTCCGGAGGTCAAGTTTGGAAATGATTCTTGGCTCCTCCGTGCATTTCCTGAGTGCGCACGGGCAGTGCCGTGGAACTGCAGGTGCACGATGACGTGCACAGACAAACTGCATGCAGAAAGCTGATGACATAGCGAGCTCCGCGGAGCAAACACTGCCCTGAGTAGCAGCGATGATCCCCGAATGGCAGCCAGTCCCCAGATCACTAGGTACTGACAGCTGGCATCCTGGTGCACTGCATCAAAGACAACTCAGCCTCTTTGGAAGGACGTCCATGAGAAAGAACAAGAGCATTTGCAGCCGCTGGGCCCTTTCCTCCCCAGTGTGTATTTCCTGCGCCCTGCCCCTTACTGGGGACGGACACAAGGTGCAAAAGTGTTGGGTGGGGTTTTCCCAGGGAAGGGAGGCAAGGAGATAAGAGCTCTGGTTAAAACCACTTCCCCCCGCAGAACAGGCTTCAGTGGGATAACGCTGGGAGAAACCAGTGGGTTTGAGGAACTGAAACATCAGTGGGTCTCTCAGGAGGGCATCAAACCCAGAAACGCCCCTGCACTGTTAGTCTAATGTGCTTGTTGGAGGAAGGAAAATGACACAGGGCAAAGTGTCCTTGTGATGAAATGCCCACCACGCCACTTGCTGGGTTGAATTGGAATCTAGTTAAAACATGGGCATCATCAGAGCCAGTCCTTGCCTGGACGGAAACAGACCAGATGCCTGCTTTCTGCTAAAGGTTGGCCAACTGCGGTAGCCATTTCTGGGCATGGGAGAGAGGAGGTTGTGGCTTAGCCATATTTCCAACCCTTGCCTCCCCCTGGATTTCTTTCCTGCTGTGCTCGTGGGGTATTTGGGAGTTAGGATGGTTTGCCTGAAGTGTCTAAGGTGGGAGAGGATGAAGGACTTTGTAAGCAAGCTAAGGGTTAGAAATAGCTGACTGAGCTTTTCTCGTTTCTGTCCAAGGGCAGGCAAATGGCACCCACAAGTGCATATACCTATATATACATTTTTTTTGAGAGAAGAATCCATGATGTCTCCATTTACAATCTCTTTCAACATAAAGTGCATATTTACTGCATGCTCTGAGTGCTGTAGGAATGTCTGCTGTCATCAGTTACGGTGCTGCTAGGAATATTTTAAGTTGCATATGCTGCGTAAGTACTGCTGTTCAGGTCAGCCCAATCTGGCACTGCTCAAACTGGCTTTAAGCTTTTGTGGCAATGCAGTGTGTACGCTTAAATCTACGGGCCGGCAGGAACACGAAGGGGGCTTGTGGAGCGTGCTTGCTTGTTCAGCATTTTTAGTGAAATGAATGTATCGTGATCAGCTAGTCATGAAATGCTGACTTGGCATTCATAGGCTATTTCTGCCACATTGCGGAAATTAAACAAGTTCCGTAATATCATTTGTAATGCCACCTACTACCACGTATAATGGGATTTTACTTGTGATATTTTTGCTATATTTAACTGTGCTGGTGAAGGTGACCTAACCTAATTAGTCTCCTTTTCTGTTCTATATGACAGAATCTCAGTATGTTGCCCTAAGTAGCGTGCCATGGCGTCTCAGCTCACAGCAACCTCAAAGTCTTGGGCTGAAGCGATTCTCTTGCCTCAGCCTCCCAAGTAGCTGGAATTACAGGCACCCATCACATCACTTGGCTATTTTTAGAGATGCAGTCTCGCTCTGGCTCAGGCTGGTCTCAAACCTGTGGGCTCAGCAATCCACCCACCTTGGCCTCACAGAGTGTTAGGATTACAGGTGTGAACCACTGTGCCTGGCCCTTCTTGTACATTTTATTATAAGCACAGGAAAGCACAGTAGTCTGTTCCTTTTTTGGAATGAGGTAGGCATTTTGTTTAATGTTTGTTTGTTCTTAAGTATTTCCACCATCAGTGTATATTGGAGGCTGGCATTTAATGGGTGCAGGAGACACCCAGTGTGGGGGGTCCTAAAAGATGCACTGGTGCTCTTGGCTTAGAGTTTCTGCCTTGGAGAAGCAGAGTGAGGAAGTAGATATGGTTTAAAAAACAACTCTTGGTTTTTATCGAATCCAGTATTAATTGGCTGTTTACTAGGTTCTAGAAACAAGGTGTTTTGTTTACACAAGAACGAAGCCGAACTATTTTGAAAACCTGGTCTCATGAGTGTTTCGGTTAGGTGACCTAAGCCTTGGAGAAGAAATATATTTTCTTGGTATAAGGGATGAATTTTACAGTTATTCCCATTTAGGAGATTTTGGGTCTCTGGGCTGTTGAGCTTGGCAGTTTTGTGATCTACTGTGTGGCCACAGCCTGGTGTCTGTTGCACCAGAGCCACCAGCCGTGTGCCTGGTTGTGGTGACATAGCTGAACATGGCCATCTTCATATGGAAGACAGGGACCTTGCCCCACTTCATTGTTCATCCTTATCCACGCTCAGTCGAGACAGATTTTAACTCACCTCTGTCATGATGCTCAGCTGGGACCCGGCACACTGCACTGGGCATTTCATTCTTCCTAGTTTGTTCTCTGGGGTGCGTGTTGATGAAAGCGTATTGGCCCTAGGGACGTGAATCTGTTTTCGACCATTTAAACAATCCACTTGTAAAGCGATAGGAATAACTTTAGTTTGAACATTTAGAAAATTAATTGTGTTTTAACATTGCTTAGACTGACTTTTTAGAATAAAGTGAACCCAAGTTTGTAGTACAGGGCAGCCTGCGCCAACTGTGACAGTTCAGCAAGGTTCACGATACCCATGGCAGGTCCCCTGAAAGAGACTTGCCTAAGCGATTATTTTTTTGCAGAGTTGGGTTTATAGATGAAACCTAGTTTTAAAAATATTTTAGGTGTTTGGCTTACAGCGGTCACTTTCCTCCTACTATTTCCCCCTTTTTTTTTTTTAAATAAAATTTTTTTTTCCTCTTTAGCTCCATTTTCTGCTTTCACCCTTGATAGCATACAACATAAACCACCTCTTACTGATGTGGGCTGTCCAGACTAAATCACTGGTTGCTTTGACTGCATCAGCTCTCTTAATTATTGCAAAGGAGAAATGAAAAGTAATCTTGCCTCCTAGCTAATTGGGCTTCGAGTGCCCTAAATGGCTTTTCCTCCCTCCTGCTCTCAAAAGGCCTTTTTAAGCAGCAGAGAGGGTGCTCAGTGTTGGAATTCTACTTTTCCACATGCCCATTTGCTGCCAAACACCCACTTGGAGCCCTTGTCTAGACTGCTCTGAGGCTGAATTGGCCAGATGCAGGGTTCCTTGATTGCCCCATTCAGCCAACAGCCTGTTTCACCCTCTTCATATCCATTTCCTTTTGTACCAATTTATTTATTTATTTTTTTGCCGTAGCATTTGGGAGCTTGGCTCAAAGTTCAGCTCTCCCTTGACACTACCACTGGGTTAAGGGAAGGGAAAGGAGTGAATTTCCTCTCCTGCAGGTCAGCACAGTTTCCCTATAAAGGGCCAGATAGGAAATAGTCTTGGCTTTGTGGGCCAGTTGGTTGTTGCCCTATTCTGGGAATGGGAGCTACTTAAGGCTGTGTTCCATTGTAACCCAATTTACCAAAATAGGCTGTGGGCTGGATGTAGCCCCCAGGCTGTGGCTTGCTGGCCCCTGCTGCAGTGGATTGTGTTGGTGGCAAGAGGGAGATTCTCCTCTGGAGAGCGTGCAGATGCCCAGGCTCACGGTGGGTCTGCGGGTCCGTTGCCGTGTTCCCTCACGAGCTGCTTCCTGGCATGTTGACTCGCCTGGCCAGTGTGTGCACTTGGGCTGCAGCTCGAGTGCTCATTGAATATACCTCTCATGTATTAGTTCGTACGTGTGCTGATTGGTGCTGGGCTCAGCTGCCCAGATGACCCTTCCTGACTGAAGGACTGACTGAAGGACTTCCCTCCCCCACTGCTGGGTGTGCTGTGGGGCCATTCAAGGCTGTCAACCCTCTTTGGGAGTTCCCCCTGCTGAAGAGTCCTCCTGCCTGGGTCACGCCCCCTTCCTGCTGGTTACCCTTGACTGCTTCCTGTGGAGTGCAAGGGCCTGGCCTCCCACCCAAACTCTGGAGAATCCTGTAGGGCCAGCCCAGCTCCAGAGCTCCTCATAGGTGACCTGGTGGCTGCGAGGTTTCACTGTGGCTGCACTGTGGCCCAGCACCTCCCCTGCCTTGCCTGTCCCACAGCACTCACTCCCCTGTAAACTTACCCGCATGCTGATCTCCTGGGAACCTGACCTGTGACAGCGGTTCTCTACTGTTTCTAGCCCTGCAGCCTTGAGCTCTGACTTTGAAGACTCTTTCCTAATCATTTAATGGAATGACACATTATGCCTGTATGATACCAGGCACAATAAATGCATATTAGGTAGACTTCACTATTTATTCTCATGTGAATTCGCTATTTATTCTAAATGTTGACTTTATGTGCTCTGTGCTGTTTAAACTCATTGCCAAATAAAAGTTGGAATTGTATCATCTGCTTTATCAGCTGTCATCTGTTTCCAGTGCTTAGGTTGGCCTCAAAGCCACGTCGAATTCTAACGAATCCACAGTGTTGCTTTCTGAGCTTCAAATTATTTCTAGTAAAAGAAATTAAGGAAGTCTTGGCTTAAAAAAAATCCTAATAGATTCCAAAAAGGATGGCTTTCCTGAGAGCAGGGGTGAGAGGTTATGGGTTCTCCCCATACCCACCCTCAGCAGACACAACCAGTTACTTCTGGAGCTTAAAGATTGTACTTAAGTCCCAGATGGAAAGTCAGCCACTGTGGGCAGCCAGTGACTGGAAATGGGCCACCACCAGGACTTCTCTCCTGGAGAACAAGGAGAAGCTGATGGTTCACATCTTTGTTTGTATTGGATTACCAGGAAAGCTGGAAATATTTTAAGGAAAGGAAATAGGGAACTGGGAGTGTTATGAAGTCAATTCACTATTGGGTTTTGGATAATTTATAAATAATTTGAAGATCTTTTTTTAAAAAAAATTTTAAAAGTATGTTTAATACCTTAAAATCCTTGATATTTCATTTTGCTGATACCTTTATTTTATTCATGCCTATGAATATTGTGGCTTTTTCCTCCTGTTAATCACTAGCTGTTTTTGCACCTGTAATGGTGGGAATTGGTGGACTCAATATCAGCTCTGTGCCATATTTTCTCTCCAAAAAAAAAGCGTCTCACTCTGCTGCCCAGGCTTGAGTGCCCATGGCAATAAGCCTAGCTCACAGCAACTCAAATTCCTGGGCTCAAGTGATCTTCCTACCTCAGCCTCCCAAGTAGCAGGGACTATCAGGTACCTGCCATAACACCTGGCTAATTTTTCTATTTTGTAGGAGAGACAGGGTCTGGGTCTTGCTCAGTCTGGTCTTGAACTCCTGAGTTCTGGGATCTTCCTTCCTTGTCTTCCCAGGGTGCTAAGATTATAGGTGTGAGCCACTGTGCTCATTCTTTTTGAGGTGATTTCCTAGAAACTTGGCGTTGCTCCCGTCACAGCATGTCATGCAGGAGGAAGTGACAAGCTGCTCTTCTGGCAGAAACAGAAGGTGCTTCTCAATTTGGAGTTGTGAATGAGCTTCTGAGATACTTTCAGGCTTCCAGGACTTTAGACTTGGCTCAGCAGAAATCCTGATGACGTGGGATGAAGTTTTTTGGGCTGTGAAGACAACAGAGAGGGGAGTCTGAGATCTGCCCAGCCTAGCCTTTCCCTCTGTCCCCAGCAGTGATCCCCAACCCTGGCCTGTACTGGTATGTGTGGAGTACATTCCAGGTGGGCGGGAGGCTGATCAGTGTCACAGTGATGGGGAGGGCACTGCTGACATGTTGAAGGTGAAGAGCAGGTACACCAGACTTTCTGCATGGCAAGGAGGAGCTCTGCCCAGGGAAGCGGGGTCCCCTGCCCACATGGGGAAGGGGTCCCTGCCTTCAAGGGAAGGTCCTGCTGACATACATGTAGGTGGGACCTGTTTAGAATTTTCTAAGCTTAGAACCTAAGTTTTACAGGTAACCACAAAGAATTTTTTATTTTTATTTTTTGAGATAGTCTCACTCTGTTGCCCTTGGTAGAGTACCGTGGCCTCATAGCTCATAGCAACCTCAAACTCATGAGCTGGGTGATCTTGCTTCAGCCTCCTGAGTAGATGGGACTACAGACACCCACTATGATGCCTGCCTAGTTTTTCCACTTTTTCTATTTTTAGTAGAGATGGGGGCTTGTTCCTGCTCAGGCGGGTCTGGAATTCCTGAGCTCAAGCAATCCTCCCACCTCGGCCTCCCAGAGTGCTAGGATGACAGGTATGAGCCACCTTGCCCAGCCTCACAAAGAATTTTTTTGCCATACTATGAATGTACTGAATTTTCCAGGAATGCAGCTATATGTAAATCAATGACAGTGCCCCCTCTTGGCATTTGAATTGTGAACCTCACACATGCCGGTCTGCACTTGTAGTTGTAATTTTCCTAGAGATTCTACAGATGCACATGTGTGAGAATATCCTCACTGGCTTAGTCCGTTGGGCTATTACAATAATCAACAGACATGGAGTAGCTTATAAATCACATGCAGGCAGAAAGGGACCAAAGACCCCCTTCTTGGCAAGGGAGAACACCCCCAGAAAAAGGGAAAAACAATCTGAGCAAGGCGTAATAAAAACAGTTTAGCTAGTTTACCTTTAAACCAGCAGCTAAATTACTTACCTGAGCAGTTCCTGCTTGTACTAGAAGCCTGGCCTGTAAGGGATACAGCTTGCAAACACCCCTGGCTGGGTCTGTAAACACTCTGAAGAAGAGAATGGCTGTAGAAGGAAGCTGTGTACAGGCCTGGGAGTGAACATTAACCAGGCTGTCCCCTGCCTAGTCAGTGGTCAAAGCAAATACACATTGTGGGGATTTGTATTATGGCCAGGGCAGAGATCAAGGGAACAGCTGGAGCCCTGAAATATAGGCAGGGTGGGGAGGGGGGCTTGTACTCTAATCAACAGTGGAAGACACCTCTGCGGTGGAGATCAGAGGAAAGTCTTTCTGTTCTACCAGTTCTTCAGAGGAACAGGATGCCATCACGTCTGCGCCAAGGTGAACGAGTCGGGGATTAACCTCTCCCAAGGAATGTGTGTGTGTGTGACCACAGATAGGAGGCTGCCCCCACAGAAGGCTCAGGTTTCAAATTTCTTAAGGCTGCTCAGACCCTTACAGTTAATGACTATAGGAAGAATAAGAACTAGCATGCTTACTCAGAGAAACTACTGACATTTTGGTTTCCTTCCTCAGCTTACCCTCTGGGCTAAATGAGATAATAGCCTTCAATAAAAGCTGAGTGGAACCAACACTCAGGACCATTCACTGAACCCACAAGCTAGTGGTGGTCACTGAGGTTTCCCACCTTTGAAGACTCCATTCTGTGTGTCTGGTCTCTTTATCTCTCGTGGCTTTTGACTTTACTTTTCTTTAGTCGATCTTACCAGTTCCACAGGTCTTAGAGGGACTCCAGCAATAACAGAAATGTATTTCTCACAGTTCTAGAGGCTAGGAGGTCCAAGATCATGGTGCAGGCAGATTTAGGGCCTGGTGAGGCCAGTTTCCTAGTTCATAGATGGTGATTTCTCATGACACCTCACATGGTGGGTGGAGCGAGGGGGTTCTCTGGGGCTCCTTCCATAAGGGCACTGGTCCCTTCATGAGGCCTCCTCTCACTTAACCTAATCACCCCCAAAGGTCCCCAACTTCCATACTGTCACCATGGGGGTAAAGATTTCAACATACTAAGTCTGGGGCCAGGAACACAAACATTCAGACAATAGTGCTTATGTAACTTTATTTAAAAATATCAATTATAACCAAAGGTCACTTAATTGAATATTGTCTTCTTTAAAATTTGAACCTGAGTTAAGCAATTGTAATTTTCTTCCTTGTGTCTTTTAGTGGAATTGTCCCTGCAATTTTACTGAGTAAATACATATTTTAAGTTACCTTGTCTTTCTGTTATAGAACATTGATTACAAATCTGTATGTATGAGGGTAGGTGATGTTTTCTGTGAATCACATGTTATGTCACAAGGGAGGAGAGCTGGGTCTGGATGAAGAAGTGAAAATTGGGAGAAGTGGCCTCCTGACTGTGCAGTCACCTTTCAAGGAAGTCCCACTGAGAAGGCTGAACCTGCCTGCACTGAATCCTTTGCCTTAAATTTTTCCCTAAACAGGGAGGCACCTGTGGCTCAGTGAGTAGGGCACTGGCCCCATATACCAAGGGTGGTGGGTTCAAACCTGGTGTGGCCAAACTACAACAAAAAATAGCCAGGCATTGTGTCAGGTGCCTATAGTCCTAGCTATTTGGGAGGCTGTGGCAAGAGAATTGCCTAAGCCCAAGAGTTAGAAGTTGCTGTGAGCTAACTCCATGGCGCTCTACCAAGGGTGACAAAGTGAGACTCCATCTCTCAAAAAAAAAAAAAAAATTTTTTTTTCCCCAAAGCAAAAATACCAATGCTAAGGAGAAGTGGAGGCAAATTGTCATCCCCGCTCACACCTCTCACACACCTTTTCTTCTAAGGTAATTATAGCAATTAAGAACCTAACATATCCATAGTGAAGAATGTTTCAGAATTTCTTTGTAAGTAGTTAGGTGAGATAATTTTTCCTTCCCTGATCCTAAAACCAGAGAGATTTTGGCTGAAGGCCCAAGTCCATATCCCTGCTATAACAGGCCCCTGGCACGAGCCTCAGTCAGCGGGGGTGACCCACAGTGGTAGCCTTGTCATGTCCTCCCCTCTGTGTCCTGTGTCCACCAGCTGGGCCATAATGACCGGGCTGTGAGACAGCATCTGTCTGCAGCACCCCTGTGGGGTTGGTCCCGCTGACTCGGCACTCTCCCAAGCTCCATTTGCTGCACAGATCTTTCCTGAGGGCCTCTGGGCCTCGCTCTGGTGTGGGACCTGGACACGACAGATAAGACCCTGCTTGTGCTCCGTGGAAATCACATTTGCTGGGAGCCGAATTCTCTCTTGCCGTTGTTCCCAAGCTCAGTTGTAGAGAGGCAGGTGTTGCCAAGAGTTGGGAAGGGGAAGTAATTTAACACCACTTCACTCTTCCCTCCATGCAGAGGGCCTGCTGTCGACCCCTCATTTGGCCACAGTGCAGTATAATTTGTGCCTCATGAGTTTTGAGTGCACACATTTGTTTGGAGAAGTTGATTGCAAGGGCCTCCCTGGGCTAAGCCAATCCAGATGACGCCATCCCCTTTGCCCAGGCCTATTGCATGAGGCATTTTCGGATTCCAGTGGAAGTTTGTGTGCCAAGGAAGCAGGAAGAGCAGTCGTGGGAGAGGAGCCCCCGGAGTCTTCTGAGCGCTCCTGTGAGAGAGAGGCTGTGCCCTGAATGGTATGCGGTCTATGTGGGTGTGAAGTGTGGAAGTGACAAGGCCAGTTTGTCCTCTGATAAAGTCTGGTGTAGGGTGATTGGAGTCCTCAGAAGGGAGAGCAGGATGATACCAGGTCTTCAGTGGTGTCACAGAGCCCCAGAATGGAATCAACCCTGAAGCCTCCCTCCTGTGGGCCTTCTAGGCTCACCAGCTACTAAATCCCAATTGCCATTTAAGCTAATTTAGAATTAGGTTTTCGACACCTCACTCATTGAGACAGTAATGCTGATATTTGAACCTTAACTGTTGCAGGAAAATGAGGCCCCAGGGAGAGAAAGAGCACCCAAACACTGTGTTTGAAAGAGTAAGGGCTTTATTTCAGCCAGCAGAGCAATAGCGCAGGAGAATTCAAAATGGCCAGCTCGCTGGCTCAGTCTTCTCCCTTATATCCCCAGTCATAAAGTTCCTGCCACAGGTACCTTTTTCATTGATGAGTTTGAATGAAGGTGGAGAAGCAGGCTGGGCTTTTACAGAATTGCAGGCTTTCACAGAAGCAGAAGCAAGCGTCAGCCTCCAGGTCCCAGGAAGTTAAGTTTCTACAAATTCCT
The DNA here is from genome assembly GCA_963575145.1 of Galago senegalensis. NCBI lineage: Eukaryota > Metazoa > Chordata > Mammalia > Primates > Galagidae > Galago > Galago senegalensis. The sequence continues at coordinate 31,873 of CAUYTI010139837.1, read as the reverse complement.
AAGAGCTGAATCACCATGGTGGGGGTGGGGGGAACCTCGTAAGTGTGCCTTGGGGTCTCCTTGAGACCTCTGTTACCTTAGACCTTACTTTTTCCAGGTATCCTCTCTGATAACTTTGCGAGGCTGGTTATGTTGTTCCCTTAAATACAAAGTGAGCAGCCACCTGTGATGGCTCCCACCTGTAATTTAGCACCCTGGGAAGCCGAGGTGGGAGGATTGGTGAAGGCCAGGAGTTCCAGACCAGCCTGAGCAAGAGAGAGACCCCAGTCTCCACTAAGAATAGAAACATTAGCTGGGCATGGTGGTGGGCACCTGTAGTCCCAGCTGCTTGGGAGGCTGAGGCAGGAGGATTGCCTGAGCCCAGGAGTTAGAGATTGCTGTGAGTTATGATGATGTCATGGTACTCTAACCAGAGTGACAGAGTGAGTCTTTCTTAAAACAAAAAACAAAGTGAAGGAGCCTAAGCCTATTCTTGTAAGGCTCAGGTGTTTCTAAGAAGATATACACACCCCTCTTGTCTGCCCCTCAGGGTGAGGATCCCAGCTAATAGTAGCTTTATTGAGAAATAGACACAACAGGAGCTTGAGATAATAACAAAAAAATACATAGGTCTGGATGCGGTGAATAAGCGACTTTGCTGAGTGTTCTTCTCTTTACAAACCTGTGGCTTGTATTAAGATGTCATTTTGCTTGTATTAAGAGGGAACCCAATGCTAAAATCCCTCAGGAAGTTTTTTGCATTCTCCTCTTACTTGGCCATGACTTATCTGCTGTTCTTACAGGGGGCAAGTTCAGGGTGGCGGCCTGGACTCTGCCTTCCACAGCGATTCACATCCGAAGGCCTGGGATTTTGTTTTGTGCACTTCAGTTGGAGCCAGCTTTTTCCATCTGGGGACTTGATCCATCGCAGGTGTGGAATTAAAGGTGCTCAGGAAGTTGTGGGTCCAGGTGAGTTTTGTATTCAGAGTGTTCGGTAACATGATATAAAATAAATAAGATTTTTAGACTTTAAGAACTCAGGCTGTAGAAAACAGATAAAAAAGACGGTGAGATTGTCAGGTGAGATCTTCCACCGGAAGATGGGGAGAAATGAAGCGTGATTCCCTAATGAAATCTAGATGTAAGCCCTGGGATGTGGGCCCTGGGCCAGGGACTGTGGGGAGGAGGGAGCTGGGCCTGGGGAGAGGGACGCTCATTTCCTCTACCCACATCCCCTCCGGTATCATCTCCTTGTGGCTGTGCACAGTTTCTCTGGGCCTCTGCTTCTCATCAGGAAAAATATGGTTGGGTCAGTGGTTCTCAAATGTTTTCTGGCCGTTCCTGGACCCCTCTCCCACCCACCCAGGCTCCCTAATAATTTCGAGAAGAAAGCCATATATAAATCATATAACAGTGGAATTGCTTTACTTGTAGGGGCGTTGTAGGATGTGCAAGGCCTCCTTGAAACCCAGTGCTCACTGGAGCCTGCTGGTCTCAGGCCATCTTCAACTGCGACAGCCCGCGCGCGCCTCATGAGTTGCAGGGTAGCAAGGAAGTAGAGTACACATGGGGGCGGTGGCCACAAGGGGGCGCAGTGCCAAGTTTCAGCGGAGGGGCATTCACAGTACAGGGCAGCTCTGGGTCCCTTCCGCCTTCAGGCTTGTTTTGGTTCAGCTGTCCCCAGCGTGTCCATGCCCTGGCTTCTTCCCATGCTCCATCGATTCCTGTCTTGGGATGAAACCCAAGACTGACCTCTTCAAGTGGTAGGCGGAAGGAGCAGCAGGTCTTGGTTTTGTGGGAAAGCTTTCCTGTGATAATATAGTCCGTTTCAAACAATTTCTTGGGCTTGAGCATCCTGCATGTTAATTTTAACTCTGGCCTGCTGACTAGCTGGGTAGAGGTATCCCTTTGCCTTCTGGAGGAAGAGATTCAGGACTCTAGCAGTGACTCCAAATGGGAGGTACATTTTCATCCTTCTTTGATGGGTTAATTGTACTAAAAAGACCCTAAGGCCAGCCCACCTCTAAGATTCGGAAAGATGATTCATTAATTCTAGTAGTTATCACGTCTTTTAAAAATTTTTTGAGCTATAATTAACATCCATAAAATTCAGTTTTAAAGTGTACAATTTAGTATTTCATAGTCTATTCATAAGATGGTACAACCATCACTCCTATCAAATTCCAGAATACTTTCATCACCCTAAAAGAAACCCTGTGTCCACTAGCAGACACCCCTCATTCTGCCCTGACAATCATTAAGCTACTTTCTCTACTCATGGCCTCTTCTAGACATTTCGTATAAATGGAATCACGTAATCCATAGGCCTTTGTGACTGGCTTCTTTCATCTAACATAATGTTTCCGAGGTTCATCCGAGTTAGTGCATATATCACTCCTTGAATATTTTTAGGGCTGAATGATATTCTCCTGTGTGGAATGCCAGTTAGTCATTCATCAGCTGATGGGCATTTGGGTTGTTTCCATTCTCGGCTATCATAAATGATGCTGCTCTGAACCTTCATGTCTATGTTTTTGGTGAATATGTTTTCATTTCTCTTAAATACATATCTATGAGTGGGATTCCCGGGTCCTGTGGTAACTCTATGTTTAACTTTCTGAGAAACTGCCAGACTATCTCCTGCAGCAGCTGCACGTTCCCACCAGCGATATCTGAGGCTTCTGTTCCCTCATGTTATTGTCTTTTTTTTAATACAGTCATCATAGTGGGTCTGCAGTGGCATCTCTCTGTGGCTATCCCGTCTTCTTAGAGTAAATATGCAAGCAAACAAAAGTGGATTAAGAAAGAAGAATTTGTAGGCTGATGATGACAAATGGAAAAGGCCCTAATTAGCCCTCGTAAGCTAGCGAATTCTGCCTTCAAAATCAACCCCTCCTATTTGGGTGAAGTCCCCCAATATTAGATTTGTTCCATTGATTTCATTTCTATTCCATAAACATTTATTGAGCACACTCCACGTGCCAGGCACTGGGTTAGGGGCTGAGATACAAGCATGAGCAAGGCCAGCTCTGTCTCTGGGAGCTTACAATCTAACAGGAAAGTAAGACAAGGTCACAGTTACCCACAGGGTGGGGCAGAGTGTGGCCAGTGGCCATCTGAGGGGCGAAGGAAGAACAGTGGAGGGTCAGAGGAGGGAGAAGTCCCCCTGTGTGGACGTAGTAACATGGCCCTCCACCTGTAGAAATAAAACTCCCAGATTAACCAAGAGATGAGGTATGGCTTTTGAGTGCTTCATACTTTAAAATGTCAAAGGACCTGAGATTCCCAAAGGCTGCTGGTGCTGGGAATTCACAGCAGGCAGCCCGTGTGAAGGGGCTCCATGGGCCCAGAATACAGTGGGTGATGGCTGACTTCTCATGTCCTGGGTCTCACAATGCCCCCAACGGGTCGCTGCCCTCGAGCTGCTGTTCATCAGAGTCCTGGAAGAGAGAGGGCTGTGAGATGCCCAGCAGGGTGCAGGGCTTGTTGACTCCTAAGGTGAACACTTCTGTGACCACCAGTCAAGGCCTAAGACATGATTCTCCCTGAGCGCCCTGTGAACACGCATGAGGTGGGTGCGTTTGCTCATCCTTTATGCTGCTGCCTTGTGTTGGAGGTGGGATGGTCCGGTGGGTAGGGCCACCTGGTCTCGGGGTGGGGGGGACTTCAGTCTCTGGAAGTGGGGTAGACCTGGACAAATCCTCCCAATTCTGCTGTAGTTTCCTTATCTACAAAGGGTCCTAACAATGAAGGGAAGTGCGAGGATTAAACAAGGCACTGTGTTTACCAAGGATAAGCCCTCCACAAAAGGTGGTGAAACTGTATTCTAAAAACTCCTTTCAGGTGGAAAATTCATCCTGAATGGGAGTGGCTCTTGTGCGTCTGAGATAGCACGGTCGGGAGCCTTCTGCTCCTTCAGCTCTGACCACCACCCAGGCTTTATGAGTTAGCATCACGGCTGCTAGAAATGGTTTCTCATAGGTGAAGGGGTCTGCAGTGGCTACAAATATTGTATAAGGAAGTGCAAAAGGTACACAGATGAACCTTGTCCCTGGGACCCTGGGCTTAGGATTCTTGTTACCAGAATACTTATTTTGGCTACCTGGCCTGAATAGAAAGTTTGGCTGACTCCTGTTCATTGGTTACTCCCTCACCTGCTTCAGGTGAATCTTTTGTGCATGGTGCTGATGGAGCCTCAGAAGGGGACAGATGGTTGGGTAGGCACGGGGTGCTTTGAAGAGGATGTATACATTCGCCACGCTGCTTTTTAACAAAGTTGATCTCAACATTACAGCTTATAGAAATAAACTCCTTGAAGTAAATGCAACTTGGCTGAACTTACCCTTGAAATGTAGACCAGAAACTTTTATAGGGTTAGGGAAAAGGCAAAATCTCATTTGTAATCTGGTTCTTTTTCACTCTGTTGTATCTATGTTAAATTTGCTAGCCCAGGCATGAAGAACCACAGGTATTTACCTTTGGTTGACTTAAGAAAAATAATAATGTCCGTTGCACTAGATAAGCTTAAACACGGTGCAAGAAAATGTTTTGGCAATGTTTGGTTGACTTCAGAAAAATAATAATATCTGTTGCACTGTAGAAGTTTAAACGTGGTGTAAGAAAATGTTTGTAGTGTTTTAGTGCCAACTTACAAAAATTGAGTAACTATAATACAGTCTTGGGGGAATACGTGTATGCCTGCTAAACAATTACAGCAGTTATCTGCCTCCAGCTGATATTCTAGGAGGGTTGTAGACCCACACAAGCCAGGATTGAAGTGTTTCCTTAGACCCGAGGAATGGTCTCAGCTCAGTCTGACAGGTAAACAAACACTTAGCATACTGGCTGGCCATTTTTCTGATTGCTACATAAAAGGAAAAATTAAGTTCTATCCCTAGTTTTTCAACCCAGAATTAGTAATAAACTGCAGGTGGCATGTATATATCCCCTGCCCATTCAGTGTGAATGGGGTGCCCTGCTAAGGGGATACTTCTGGGTTGAAGTCAGCGGAGGCCCCATCTAGCACTTTTTTTTTAAGGTTTTTTTTTTTTTTGAGACAGAGTTTCATTCTGTGCCCTGGGTAGAGTGCTGTAGCGTTGGACAGTTTGAGCAACCTCAAACTCTTGGGCTCAAGCAATCCCCTGGACTCAGCCTTTGAGTAGCTGGGAGTACAGGTGCACACCACAACGCCCGGCTAGTTTTTCTATTTTTAGTAGAGACATCTTGCTCTTGCTCAGGCTGGTCTCGACCTCTTGAGCTCAGGGAATCTAGCCACCTCGGCCTCCTAGAGTGCTGGGATTACAGGCGTGAACCACTGTTTCCCCCTAGAAGGACCCATGTAAGCTCAACGATCACTAAAAAGAGAAATGGTCCCTTCGTGGAGGACTGGAGCAGGACATTCACCCCTAGCTACATAGCCACCACCATAGAAATGGAGCTCCAAAAGCAAGACGTGGCTCTGACGACAGGCAGAAAAGTCTTGGGTGGCAATGCCAGGCGGTCTAAATTTAAAGAGTGACTAAAGGAAAACACGTTCATGGCCTCATGTCTTGCTTTACACCTGCTACCTTCTACACGTCTGTGGCAGAATTCAGTCCAAGGCAGCCTTTCACTGTGACATCTCAGTGGGTCATGAGATTGAGGTAGGGCACCCTCTGGTCCTCCCTTACCCCTAACTGCTCAAGGATTCCACTGTCTACCCCAAAGAGCCCAGGAACCCTGCACACCACATTGACTCCAGTCAGCTTGCAAAGCTGGCGTCTAGGCTTGTCGCTTGAGATGTGTTCTAGAAGTGAGCTTTTCTGGGTGCAAAGCCCTCCCTTGAAATTTGCTGAAAGACATCATCGCCCTGTACCCCAACAGAATGTGTTCTTAGATAAGATGGCAAACTCACCACAAAGGGGTCATAGGAAGGTTCTGGGGGAGCTGAGGTGGTGCTCTCATACATGGGGTTCGAGATAGTCTCAGGCTTGTCAAGAGCTGTAATGTCCTCTTCCGACTGTTTGGAAAGACGAGTGTAAGGGCTGATGGCCAAGGCAGGAGTGTCTTGTTCAAGGTGGCAGAGGTGACAGCTGGCTACCCTCTGCTGTCTTTTCTCTTTAACAGTTGTTGAGACACGACTTGCATGTAATAAAATGCACCAACCTTGAGGGACAGCTCAGTGACATCTGGAGCCCATCTACCCAGGTGTGACCACCCCTGAGGAAGAGCTCTGGTGCCCTTTGTCTGCCAGTGCCCCCTGCCACCCAGGGTAACCACCGGTCTGATTCCTATCATCCTGGGGTGGGTGTTGGGGTGTTGCTCGTTCTTAAACTTAATAGACAGGGAATCACGAAGCATGTATACTTTTGCTAAAATGGTGTTTTTGAGCTTTGCCCTGGGAGCTTAGAAATACACAAGTTATCCGTTAGAGGGCTTGAGCTGCCGTTTGGGGGCGCTGCACAGCCTTTCCTGGTGTGTTGTGAGGATCAGCAGGAGAAGGTGGGCAGGGAGGACAGAGTATGTGGAAGGATGCTCAGGGGCTGTGCTGCCGCCCAGCCTGGTTCCCAGGGTCACCGCCTGGCTGGCCAAGAGCTGCCACTGACCCAGATGGGGACTCAGTAGTTTACAAAGAGAGAAATGAGTTCCATTGGCTTCAGTATTAAGCCTCAAGCTGTGCAGATGCCCAACCCTGTCCCTTAATTCGAGAAAAATCATGGTGGACACCTGTCTTAGGGAGCCTCCAAGGTGAATACGCCTCCCAGGGGAAACCCTCGGCACAGAGGCTTGACGTCTGGGCTTCTGGCAGCCGCTCACCCGCCTCTCCAAATCCTCAGTCATGAGAGGGGCTGAGCGCTGCCACTGCTGCTCCTCCCAGGGGCAGAGACCCCACTCAGGAGGCAAGAAGGGTGGGTGTGGCTGCCCCTGCTGCTGTGCCAAGTGCCAACTCCCAGGGGAGGTCCTTGAACCAGACAGTGACTTGGAGTAGCCAGATCAGGGGCTGGATTTTGGAGGGAACCCCATCATCATGGTCCCGTTTTTCTCTCTCTTACCTCAAAATGCTGGAAACGAATTGGTGTCTGGTTTCTCCGAAAGTAATAAACAGAGTAAGCAACGACTCCAATTGCCAGGATGACGACAAAGCCCATCCCTATCGTCAGGCCAGTGTGGGTCGAAGTCTGAACATAGAAAGGGAAAGGGCCGATTCTTAAAACTGGTGATTCCCCCCAAAGGGGCACACCTCCTGGCCTGAGAGATCTGGGAGCCAGTGGGAGAAAAATAGCAATACACAAACATTTACATGGCCCTTACTGCTATCAGGGTCTCTTCTAAGCCCCTTCCTTGAAATAACCCACTTAAGTGTTAATAATAATTCAAAGAGATAGGGACAGTTGTTATAGTTCCTGTTTTTATTTGGGAGAATTGGAGCACAGAGAGGTTCAGAACTTTCCCAATATCACACAGCCAATTAGTGGGGAAAGTGGGCTTTGAACCTAGTTGGCCTTTGGAGCTTAACCACTATGCTATGGAACTTTCCAGCAACCCAGCAGCTGTATCCTCCCTCCTGATTTGGGGAAAAAGAAAACTAACAACAACAACAACAATCAACTTCTAATCTAATACCATGTGCTTTATGCCAGGGACTGTTCTAAGTATTTTCTTATTAACTTAGTCTTTTCCAAAACTCAGGGAGGGAGGTAATATGAGCCCCATTTTACAGATGAGAACACTGGGGCCCAGAGATACTATGAAGTGGAGGGCCTGAGCCAGAGTTTAGGATTTATCACCCTGGCCCCCCAGTGGGCCCTCTACCAGCCCATCCTTCCCCTTTCAGTAAGCAGATCCCAATGGTGACAGGAGCTGTGCTCCAAATGCCTGGGAGTGGGGCTGAGCAGGGCTGGGCATCCCAGAGCTGGCTGCCTTGGATGTGGGAGGTTCCTCCAGGTCCCAGAGGAAGGAGGCAGTGGACAGGGCTCCTGGCAACACTTGCCTTTTGGGGATGGACACCAGTCTCCTCCTGGCCCCTTCCCAGGTACCCTGGATACTCACCACTGGGACAGGGGGTGCTTTTAAAGGCCTGGAAATTACATGAATGATTCCATTGGAGGCAAAGATGTCCCACTGCAGGATGGCTCTTCCATCAACGAACCTGGTCTCCTTCTAGGGAAATGAGAAGAAGGCAACAAGGGTCTCTGGCCATCTGGCTTTTTCTCCCCGTGCTCTGTGGATAGTTGTTCAGCTCCCCAGAGCCCAGGCTTCAGGCCTGTCTTCACTGATAGGCAGCCTGGGATAGCTGCTTATCATCTGGACAGCCCAGAACATGTTAGTTGTCCTTGTAAGGGACAATTGGCTGATCTAAGCGCTATAGGGAACCTTGGGAGTCCTGTCCCACTCATTTTGTCTGACACACAAGTCATCAGGACAATGGCTTGTCTAAGACCAGCCTGGTGGCAAATCCTGTGATCTGGTCTCCAGGGCCTCTGCTCTGAATGTCACACCACAATTTTAGAAAAGGGATTGTTTAAGTGGTCAACTCCCAGTGTGATCCTCTGGCTTGTTGTGTGGGCAGAAGCTGAAGCCCCACACCCCGCCTGAGGAATCACAGTCTGCGTTTCAACAGATCTCCCAGTGATCCAATGCGCATGTAGGTCTGAGGAGTGCGAGTCTAAACTATGGCTCCTCAATAATAAGTATTCCTTATTGGTTAAAAATTCAAAAAACAACACTCATTTAGCACTTGCTACACGTCAGCATTATTCTCTGCATGCCACGAACCTTGAATCATGGAGTCCCCAAAGGCTGTGATTTAGACATCATGGTTGTCACTGCTGCTGGCACTGTCATCATTAACATACCACCACTAGCACCATCACCATCAGTATCATCAGCATAATGATTACATCATCACCACCATCATCGTTACACCATCATTACTGAAGGGGTTCAGAACATGCCACCCACAAATATGCCATTTTGGCACATTAATTATTTTGAGTCAAAGGCATCTGAGAAACAGAAGATGCCAGGGGCCGGGAGGGGGGCCTCTTTCCCCTCCTCCTTTCTACCTAAAAGTAGGCATACATTTTTTTTTTTTTGAGATAGTCTCAAGCTGTTACCCTCAGTAGAGTGCTATGGCATCACAGCTCACAGCAACCTCTAACTCTTGGGCTTAAGTGATTCTCCCGTCTCAGCCTCCCAAGTAGCTGGGACTACAGGTGCTCACCACGACACCTGGCTGTTTTTTTGATTGCAGTTGTCATTGTTGTTTAGCAGGCCCGGACAGGGCTTGAACCCGCCAGCCTCAGTGTATGTGTCTGGCGCCCTACTAAGTGAGGTATGGGGCACTGAGCCAGGCATAAAATTTCTTATGAGAAAGGTGCCCTCTGTGTTCCAGAAGAGAAGAACATTCTTATCATTGGAGACTAGGAGTCGGTGCCAAAATGGACCTGTGCAACTAACTCTACTACCATGATCCTTAACTTCCATTGGTTTCCATCATCTATTTCCTGGTCACTGTTTAGTCATTTGCTGCCCTTAGTCTAAACACCTTTGTTTTGTCACTTCTCTACAAATTTATCATTTTTTAATTTAAAGATATGTAGTATATAAGCTTTTGGTCCTAACTGCCTCTTTGGGGCTTCCTTGTCCATCTGAGGACTCCTTTGTGCACATGGAAGATTAAACACAGTGTGTCTGCGTTTCCCTGTGCGTCTGCCTTATGTCAGCTTAATTCTCAGGCCCACTGCAAACCTTTCTAAGAGGGTAGAAGGACATCATTACTGGTACAAAATAGTGATGATGAACACCTCCCCTGCCATCGTCACCACTGACACCATCGACATCATCCCCATTTTTCAGATGAGGAAATTTAGACACAGGAAAGCTGGGTAACTTGCCTACATTCTTACACCTAGCAGGTGGCAGACTCGGACCTCACTCCAGGGTCGTTTCACTTCAAAGCTCATGATAATGCCTGGATAGACTGACAAGTGGGTAGAAGCACAGGTGGGAAGATCAGACAGCTTTTAAGTCATGTCCTTTACCACTTGTCATCACCAGTTTCTGAGGTGAGTCTCTCTCCCAAGGGGTAGGGTTTGCCTAATTGTCAGTGTGCTATACTATGGCGTGTGGTTAATAGCGCCCCCTATCTGCAGGTTTAGGGTTTTATTTTCATTTTGTAATAGTTGCTATCTATGAGGCACTTGCTGTATGCCAAGAACTTTTCAGCCGTTATCTCTTGTTCTCCCAGTAAGCCCAGAGACTTTTCATACCAGATGAAGAGGGTCCTGGCTGGAGGTGATGAGCAGCTGGCTTCCCAGCCTAGTGTGCAGGGTGGTACCGTTGACAAGGTCGTTGTAAAAAAACATGCTGACATTGGCAAGGTGGTGTTCAATGTCCCGCCCGGACAGGGTCTGAGAGAAAAGAGGAATTCAAGAGTGGTTGTTCAAAGCCAAGCAATATTTTGTCTTTTTCTTTTTTGCTTAATAAAAGAAAGACAATTTTTCATCTTTTTAAGGATAAGGATGTCAGAGAAAAGTGATCACGTCTCATGGCCTTGGCTTTTGCTGTATCCAGGTCAAGAATAGGGAATAGCAAGTTTTTCTCAGGCTTTGGTTGTTGGGGCTCTGCCAGTGGTTCACCTATAGTTAGGGATTATACTAAATAATTGGGATTGTCTAAAGCAGAGCTTGCTAGTGGTGTCCTGAGAAGAGATGGTCTTGAATGGGTAACAGGTGGGTAGGGGTGCTGCTCCTCTTAGCAGGTGGCTGGGTGGGGCTGTCAGAGCCCACAGGTCAGCCATCTTGTGGGTGGACTGAATAAATGCCACCAATTCCTCATGTCATGTGTGCACGATGTGAGGAAGGTTGGCATGGCAGACTGACAGCATCAGTGGCTGGTTCTCACCCCTCCACCCCATATCCTCACCCTTTGCTATATAACTCTGAGTGCCTCCCACCCTGACTTTGGGCTCAGCCATGTCACCTGTTACACATTAGTAACTGTGACCACACAGAAGCTTGAGAAGCACTGGGGAGGACAGGGCTTACTCCATTCTTGCTCCCCACTAGCACCCTGAGAACATGCTCTGGCTGGCCTGCTGGAGGATGACAGCCCCATGGAGCAGAGCCACAGCTGGCCAGCCAGCACTTTGACAGCTGGTCTCAGACCGGAGAACAGCAAGATAGGAGTGACAGCTGATTCACAGGAGGGTTGGCTAAATAAATGTGTAACCACTGAGTATTGGGGCGATTTGCCACACGGCATTGTTGTGGTGATAAGTAGCAAGAGACACTCTAATGTGCAGGCACCTGGGACCTGACTCACCTGGTTTCCTCCCAGCCCACTGTTCTGTGGCACAAAGAGGGTGCTGCGGATGGACAGGTCAGTCAGGTGATCCAGAAACGCCCGGCCTCTGGCTGAGCTGTTGGAATAGGCCAGCACCTCCTGGGGAGAGGGAGGAAGTCATCAGACTGGCAGGCCCTGGCGTGCGAGGCCTGGCAGGGCATCACCCGTCTAGTGATGTTCCTGTTAGCCCCCGATCAGGCTGCTGCTCCTCTGCTCTGTCTTCTGACTGCCCCTCAGGAAAGCTCCAGGAGGACTTGTCCTTTCCTCAATGAATCCTGTGGTGTAAGATACAGGCACATCACAGACCATCCTCAACATGGCAGCCTGTGAGGTCCATTGAAACCTGGGTCATAGCTCGGCGCCTATGGCTCAACCGGCTAAGGCGCCAGCCACGTACACCTAAGGTAGCGGGTTCGAATCCCCAGCCTGGACCCGCCAAACAACAATGACGGCTCCAACCAAAAAATAGCCAGGCGTTGTGGCGGGCACCTGTGGTCCCAGCTACTTGGGAGGTGGAGGCAAGAGACTCACTTGAGCCCAGGAGTTGGAGGTTGCTGTGAGCTGTAATGCCACGGCACTCTACCCAGGGGAACAGCTTGAGGCTCTGTCTCAAAAAAAAAAAAAAAAAAAAGAAAAAAAAGAAACCTGGGTCTAATCATGAGTCTCCTCTTCCTAAAGCCCTGAACGGGTCCCGCTTCACTCAGAGGAAGAAAGTCTTCCTAGCGGCCTGTGAGGTTCAAAGGGGCCTGTTGCCCTCTGAGCTGTGCCCAGCTGTCCTCTCTCGCCCACTCTGGTCCAGCCCCCTGGCTTCTCGCTGTTTCTTACTCACCTGGCTCACTTTTTTGCCCGGTGTTCCTTCTGCCTGGAAAGTTCTTCCCCTCTGTCTGCCCAGCTTATTCTCCTCCCTGTGTTTGCACTCGTTCACATGTCACCTTCTCCTGACGCTGCCCCTCATCACTCAGAACAGCACCCTGGGCCATCTCCTATGGCTCCCCCTGACCCCTGACCCCTGATCACTTTTGCTTTTCCATAGGACCTGTCACCTTCTAGCATTCAATACTATTTACTTGTTTGTTCGCCAATTTTTGTTCACTGATATATCTCAAGCACACAGTAAGGGCTCAATAAATAGTCACTGAACAGAATTCAGGAAGTTGCTTCACCCAGTGTCACTTTGTCATTGCTCAGGCGGCACTGCTGAGGTCCAGGGAAGGGAAGCAATTTGCTGAAGGGTCTGGTTCTGGCACCGACTTTTTCTGAATGCTGTTGCAAGCCAAGTTCCTATGCAGTAGAACCACTGGTGTGGATGTTCAGCTTCAGTATTAATGGTGGCCCTGAGTTTTAGAACAGTGAGACTGATGCCTTTGGTTTCTAGGCGAAGGCTCACCATTTTGGGGTCCTTGGTCTAGCGCTTGTGTGGCTCCTGCAAGCCCTATACTCATGCCCAGTTCCCCTGTCCTTGGGAGGTCACTGGTTGTCAGTTCTGCTGGGAACAGTGGCCCAGTCACTGGCTGCCCCTGTTCCCACCGTAAAGGATGAGGAGGAGTCTGGTCCCAGGCAGGCTAGGTTTAAGTCCAGCTCTAGGGTGTTAGACTATATCCTTGATCTTGCTAAGCCTCAGTTCCTTCATCTAAAAAATGGAAATATAGGGCCGGACCCAGTGGCTCATGCCTGTAATCCTAGCACTCCGGGAAGCCGAGGTGGGTGGATTGCCTGAGCTCATGGGTTCAAAACCAGCCTGAACAAGAGTGAGATCCTGTCTCTAAAAATAGCTGTGCATTGTGGCGGGCACCTGTAGTCCCAGCTACTAGGGAGGCTGAGGCAAGAGAGTCACTTGAGCCCTAGAGTTTGAGGTTGCTGTGAGCTATGATGCGATAGCACTATACCGAGGGCAACAAAGTAAGACTCTGTCTCGAAAAAAAAAAAAAGGAAATATTAGAAGAAGTAACTTCATGAGGTTGCATGACGATTTATTCCTTCTAACAAGTACTTCTTGGGCATCTAGCCTGTGCCAACTACTACCTGAAGTGTCCTGGAGATAATCCTCATCAAGGCCGAGGAAGTCCTTTCCCTTTGGGGGCTCACGTTCTGTGGTCTGAGGAAATGTCCTTGCTCAGTGCAGTGCTTTGTACAAAGTGAATGCTCAAGAAATATTAGCTGTTGTTCTTGTTGTCATTATTATTAGCTTAGTTCTTTGATCAGTCAACAAATCTTCTGCCACAGGGAAGTTTCTTTTTACTGGACATGACTTGTTGAATATCGGTGTGACTTTTGCAGTGCAAAATGCAGCTGGGCTCCAGGTTGCTTTGGCTTGGTGGTTGGTCACTAGGGTAGATGTACTGTTCCCACACTGCTCCGGAGGCAAAAGTGTGTCTTATCCCTGCATATCAGACCCTTAAACTGTTCTAGGTGCAAACCGAGGTAATAATACCAGCTAACATCAATATGGAATTTCCCATCCACTGGCCACAGGTCTAAATGCTTCACAGATAATCAGTTATTTAATTATCACAATGACTCTAGAAAGGTGTTGCTACCATCATCTCCATTTTACAGATGAGGAAACTGAGGTCCAGAGAGGACAGTAACTCATTTAAAGTCATGTAGTAAGTGAGTGGCAAACCCAAGCTTCACATGCAGGCAAGGTGGTACAGGGCCTATGCCTTCTTTCAGGGATTCCCCCTCTCCATTATTTGCTTTGAGGCAGCCCCTGCCTGCCCACGGAGAAACCAAGCAGATGTGACACTGACCTTCAGGAAGTCTGTGAGTGAGGGGAAGGACATCAGGACCTGCAGCAGGTTCCCACTGCATGAGAAGCCGTCTCCCACGTAGCCCACTTTACAGGTACAGTTCACATCTGGAGGGAAGAGCACACAGGGTCCCCCCACCCCGTGAGGCTGGGGCCTGGCTACCCGGCTCCCCCTTGGCAAGTGGCTGCCAGGGTGTGGATTGCTCAGTAGCTGCATGGCCTGGAACTTGAAGGGAGCTGGGGCAGTTACCTTTTATCCGATAGCAGAAGACATCCCACATTTCACTCTTGTTGGCTCTAGTTCCATAGTCCACTATCCCAACCATACCCGACCCACACTTCTGGGAGGCAAAGGCGGTAGGGTAGGCAACCCGCCCGCTCTCCAGCCAGCCTGCTGAACAGAGGTGGTACTTGGCCTGCAGGGACACAGACATGGCCATGGATCAGTTGCAATTTCATATTTGCTGTGGGATCATTTGGTTAATGTCTGATTCCCTCATCAAAGCATAAGCTCCCCAAAATCAGTCTCATCTTGCCTGTGTCTGGCACATAGTAGATGGTCATTGAATTTTTATTGATTGAGCCACTGGGTGAATGACAGTGGTACCCCTTCTTTCTTAAGGATGGCTGATCTCTTCATAATTCTGTGTGCTCTTGAGAAACGACTTGCTAGCAGCTATTTACCCCAGGTGTAAATCCATCTGCTTAATGGTTTGACAGAACTCTAATCTGTCATCATCATTATGGTCATGACCTTCATCATTACATCATCATCACCACCATCATTATCCTAATCACCACCATTATCATTGTTGTCACCACCATCATCATTGTGACATTTATTGAGGGCTTTTCTGGGCCAGGTTCTCTGGAAGAGTTTTTCATATGTCAATACCTTTACCCCTCAATTCTAGGGGGGGAAGTTTTAAAAATTCTTATATAATTGCGAGAACAAGTAACTTGTTCAAAGCCACATAGGTAGCAAGTAGCAGAGGTGGGATTCAAACCCAGGCAGTCTGCTCCAGATCTCTTAATAATCTTAAAAATTGAGTCCCTTCTATGTGGCACACTGCAGTTAGTCCTTACACACACATGCCAGGTGGCACGGGGTTTCAGTGGCTTGATCAAGGTCACACAACCAGCAAACAGGACAACAGAGATTCAGCTCCTCTAAGATGCCAGGTCAAGGTTTTGTTCCTTGGTAAAGAAATATCAGGTATGAAGAAAAATAGATTTAGGAGTGATGGGGGAGCAGGGCAAGGGCCTTAAAATAATACCCTGGGGGCATTCATCTCCTCTGCTCCCAGTGAGAAATCGCCAGCTTGGAACTCCAAGGCACTGCCTTTTCCAAATGGCAGGGCTTCTGGTTTTAGAGGCTAAGGGAGCAGCCCTGAGCAGAGAGCTCCATTGCCTTCCTGCTGTGGCTGTGAGCTTTTGTGATTCCCAATCATTCCCTTCACAGCCACAGCAGCCACAGAGAGCTGCCGGGAGTCCAGAGCAACTTGGCTCCTTTGTGGGTGTAGAGAAATCTTATCAAGGCTAGTGGTTAATGATCTCTTTCTGGTTTCCAGCTGTGAGACATGTGCCTTGAGCCTCTGTCTCTGCTTTGGCAGTCGAGTGTCATGACTGAGAATAGATTTGTGGAGTCAGGGCTACATTTGAATGCTGGATCTGCCACCTCTCAGCTGGGCAATATCAGGCACTTTATAAGTAAAGGTTAAGACCTTTCTGAGCCTCTTTTTCCCTGTCTGTAAAATGGGAATAGTGATACCTACCTGCAGGGATGTTGAACGGATGAATAGTAATGTCAACAAAGCACCCTGCACGGTGCCTGGCATATAGTAGATGCCTGATAAATGGACGTGATGGTTGTTAGTATTGCTCCAGGACCTTCCTGAACTCCCCTCCAAGAAGGCAACAGTCCATGTCTTCCTCAACTTAGGAAGAGGCTGAATTCCTCCCCTGCAGACTCTGCCTGACAGTGTCTGCTAGCTGGGAACCCACCTTCTGGGCATAGGAGAGCTGGTTGTATGTTGCTACAGTTGCAGCTTCCTTGGCACAGGCCTCCCTGGCTTTGTCAAAGGTCAGCTTGTACTGGCCCAGTGGGGAGCGTAGATGGAATACTCCTACAGTGGCATCTAGAGAGGAAGGAAAGGAATCGCCCAGTTCAGCCCACCTGGTGGCAGTGTTTCCAGCAAAGGGTGTCTTTGGAAGCCACTTCCCCTTCAAGTTATGTTGAATAAAATCATTTAAAATATTTGCTTCTGGTTCAGCGCCTGTGGCTCAAGCGGCTAAGGCACCAGCCACATACACCTAAGGTGGCGGGTTCGAATCCCCAGCCCGGGCACGCCAAACAACAATGATGGCTGCAACCAAAAAATGGCCAGGCGTTGTGGCGGGCGCCTGTAGTCCTAGCTACTTGGGAGGCTGAGGCAGGAGACTCGCTTGAGCCTAGGAGTTGGAGGTTGCTGTGAGCGTGATGCCATG
Source organism: Galago senegalensis (assembly GCA_963575145.1). Taxonomy (NCBI): domain Eukaryota; kingdom Metazoa; phylum Chordata; class Mammalia; order Primates; family Galagidae; genus Galago; species Galago senegalensis. The sequence goes on along the minus strand of CAUYTI010139837.1, from coordinate 15,333 downwards.
GCACTCTACCCAGGGGGATAGCTTGAGGCTCCATCTCAAAAAAAAAAAAATTTGCTTCTTTTCTTATGATAAAAGTAGCATGTGTTCGTTGTAGAAATCAGGGCAATACAGAAAAGTAAAAAAAGAAATAAGCAAAAATCACCTTTAATCCTACTCTCTGGAAATAATCATTATTCCATGGCTAACATTTTGGTGTATGTCTTTCCAGAATTTTTACTTTTTTGACTTCTTATTTTGACAAATTTCACATTAGTTTGGTCTGTTTCCTGTTCATTTATATGTTATATCTATTATAACTGTGGTAACATAACTGCAGATAGAGTTTTCAGAAGTCTCTTAAAAACTTTACATGAAATTGTGTGCAGGGTGTAATGTAATCATGCCTGTAATCCTGGCACTTTGAGAGGCCAAGGTGGGAGGATTGCTTGAGGTCAGGAGTTCAAGATCAGCCTCACCAACATAATGAGACCCATCTCTTCCAGGAAGAGATAGAAAATACAGTAGAACCTCCATAGTTGACCATCTCCTTAATTTTCACTGACCACATATGCACCACATGTATTCAATGGAAGTTCCTTATGTTGACCACCTCCATAGGTTAACCAGTCTGTTACAGTCCCTTGGGTAGTCAACGTACAGAGGTTCTACTGTATACAAGCAGGGAAAATACATGGGATATTGTCCCTTCTTACAAGAAATTTCCCAGAAGGGTTGAGAAACTTTTTTAACTGAATAAGACAAGAAAAAGAAAGTTATCAGGAAGAAGACCAATTTATCTCATGCTGATGGTGTAGCTGAGATAGAGCAGGGACGGTCAGAGAATTGAAAGGAGGGAGTTGAAACAGATATTTGGATGCCAATATTCATAGCTGTATTACTCGCCATGGCCAAAAGAAAGAAGCAGCCAAACTTTCCATCAGCAAATGAATGTCTACAATGGAATATTATTCAGACTTGAAAAGGAATGAAGTTCTTATATGTACTACGAGATGGATGAACCTTGAAAATGTTAAATGAAATAAGCCAGACCCAAAGGGGCAGATATTATAGGACTGTACATATCCGAGGCACCTGGAATAGGCAGATTCATAGAGACAGAAAGTAGAATAAGGATGACCAGAGCCTAGGGAAGGGGAGAATGGGAAGTTATTGTTTAGTGGGTATAGAATTTCTGTTTGGGATAATGGAAGCATATTAAAAATGATAAGTGGTAATAGCTACACAATATTGTAAATGTACTTAATGCCACTGAGTAGTAGTATCAAAATGGTCAAAAGGTAAATTTTCAGGTTAGGCCTATCTTATCACAATAAAAAAAATATTTAAAAAATAGAGAGGCTGGGCACAGTGGCTCATGCCTGCGATCCTAGCATTCTGAGAGGTCGAGGTGGGAGGTCACTTAACCTCAGGAGTTCGAGACCACCCTGCTACCATCGGTCAGTGTTTAGCATGCTGGCCCCACATAACAGGGGTGGTGGGTTCCTACGCTTCATAAACAAGAAAACAAAAATTCTGAGACTATCCTGAGTAACATAGTGAGACCTCGTCTCTACAAAATATAGAAAAATTAGCCGAGCATGGTAGTACATGTTTATAGTCCCAGATACTTGGGAGGCTGAGGCAGGAGGATCGCTTGAGCCCAGGAGTTTGAGGTTGCTATGAGCTATGATCATGCCACTGCCCTCAGACCCAGGCAACAAAGCAAGACCCCGTCTCAAAATAAATCAATAAATAGTCCCAGAAGGGAAAGAGCTTTACATGAGATGAGGAAGGGAATCTTCAGAGAAGCCTAGGGCTATGGAGACCTGACAGAGGCTTGAATGGGGCTGAATACAGAGGAGCTGGCAAAGCCCTTCTGCTGGGGTGGACCATGGGCAGGAGAGATTTATCAGGGGTCAGCAAAGAAAGACATGGCCATGTATCACCTGCGCCTCTGCACTTCTGTGTGGCTTTTACTTGTGTGTTAGGATTCTTAGTTTTATTACGTCTGTGAGTTTATTCCAAGCCCTGCTAACCATGCTTGGCAGTAAATGGGGTACATGCCCATCAGTATGTTACTGCCGAAACCACTGCTAAGAAAATGCTTCTGCCAGCAGCCGGCCTATCTTTGTTCTTTAATGCCCTAAGCTCTGCTTCTTAGACTCAATTCTAAGAAGGATACAACAATACAAAGACAGAATGCCCGCTTTCCTGGAGCTTACGTCTGAGTTGCGGGAGAGGATGCCAGAATCCTTTCCCACTTGGTGAGTGTTACTAAGCAACTCGGGAAATGTGAGAATTAGGAAAATTCATCATAGACAGACTCTGAGCTCTCTCCTGGTTCCAATGGCTCAAGGCTCAATTCTGAGCTGCTCTGCCCCTCTGCTACAGAGGCCTGTTGCCTCCACCAGGCGTGGGTGGTGCTGTTTGGTTTGTTGTTTTTCTTCTTCCCCTCCCACAGATCCCTTCCCAAGCTTGAAGACAGGGTACTTTGGGCCAGAAACCCACTGACCTTGGAAGTGGAGGTCAGCACAGTCGGCGTCTGCATGGCACTGCCCGTTGTCCTGTAAGCATCTGTCAATTGGCAGCTGCTCCGGCTCACAGTCCAGCCCGTCTCCCACGTAGTGACTTTTACACGCACACTGGTGCTTGCCCTGTGGGTGAGGATGGGAAAGGATGAAAAGCCCCTTTCTGGGGTTCCTAGAATCCCAAGTGCCCTGGGGATCATGGTCTAGCATGGGGGACTGAGACGATGTGCCTTTCCAGTCTGCTGGGGATGAAATCACTGCGAGGTTTTGTCTTTACTCAGGCCCATAATAAGATGTCATTCTTTACAGCTCAGTTCAAATGTCCCTTCCTTAGAGACCCTCCCTGATCACCCTACATAAAGTAACTTTTCCAGGCTCTTCTATGCCATCGGCTTGATTTATGTTCTTCACATATAGCTCTTTGTGCTCTCAGAAAGGATTCTGGCATCCTCTCCCGCAACTTGGACGTAAGCTCCATGAAGGCGGGGACTGTCTTTATGTTGTTGTATCCTTGGGACTTGCAATAGTGCATAGCAGGTGCTAGATGACCACTGGCTGAATCAATGAATGATTAGTTTCCACAATCACTCGATGATGTCTGCTTTAATTAGAAAGCAGAGAGAGGAAGTTGCTAGGCTTAGGCCAGGCGTCTTCAAACTGCAGCCCGCGGGCCACATACTGCCCCCGCCTAGGACATTTATCCAGCCCGTCGGGTGTTTTGGCCACTGCTGCCTGTCCTGCTTAACAGCTGACTCGTCCCGGGGCCTGCAGTCCAGCCCTCCAACGGTCTGAGGGACAGCGAACTGGCCCCCGTTTAAAAAGTTTGAGGACCCCTGCTGGCCATGCAGCTTCTAAGTCTAGGAGCTTAGACTCAAAGGGGGCTTGATTCTAAGACCAGGTTTATAATAATTAACAGACATTATCCTGCGCCATCTTCTCTTCCCACTGGATAAAGAGGGCACGGAGCCCACCCTAAAAAGACTGAGTGAGGACCCAAACCTGCACTTTCCTTTTGTGTTAATAAACTTTTCATTTTAAATAATTTTTAGATTGATAGAAAACTTGCTACGGTAGCATTGAGAAACTGCCCCTGATGTTAACATCTTACATAACCACAACACATTTGCCAGAATGAAGAGATGAATTTGGCACGTAACTATCAACTAAATGGAAGACTTTTTGTGGATTGTGCTAATCTTTTCGCTCATGTCCTTCTCCTGCCCAACATACCACCTTGCATTTAGCCCGCTGACGCTGCACAAGAAACAGACTGGGGTGGGAAGAAAGTTTAGAGAGAGGCTGAGTGATAACTGGAGCCCCAGAGGAAGAGGGGCAAGGCTGAGAGAGTACAGGGGGGCTGTTTCGAGATTTCCATGGGGGAGGCGACTCACCGGGCCTGTCATCTTGCAGGTGGCGTGCTCATGACACCCCCCGTTGAGGCCATCCGCACAGGGATCTATCTCTGTGCAGATGTGGCCGTCCCCTGTGTAGCCCTTCTGGCAGCTGCAGGACACTTTTACGCCCTTCTGTGAACACTTGGCAGCCTTCGCACAGCCCCCGTTGTTCTGTCTGCAGAAATCCACCACTGTAAGAGCCGGGAGAGAGGGCTCAGCTGGCCTCCATCCGTGTAACTGGAGCTGCAGCTCAGCGGCATGGGGTGCCACCTCCCTCCCTGTCCTGTGGCCCCCACGCAGACCTCTGCAAAACTAAGATTTTTGCAACACCCTCCTAGACTAGGTCTGATCACATCTGTTCACTTCTGGCTCTTCTGTCACATACCTCTGGGTCTCACTTGGTTTTCAGAAGGAGTGGAATTTTTAATGTCAGACAGAGTGTGTTTGTGTGTCTGCGTGCACGTGCAAAACGTGTACAAGTGTAGAGTTAGCATGATATTGAGCACCTCGTGAGACCTTGTCACCTCTGTTCTACTCAGAGAGCTTAACTGACCTGACACAAGTACGACAGACAGAATGCAGCCGGGCTGAGATTCAAATCCACGTTGGTTTTGAAAAAGCCAACCCAAGATATGCCCACTTATGATTGTCTCTTGGAGACTTTGTTTTCACAATCCCCCAAATATCAACCCAATAATAGATCAGCTGTACCCTCAGGAGTGGCTGGACAGCTGTCCAGTTTCCCCTGCCTACATTTATGCATAGAGTTGTGGCAACCACTTGAGATCCTGGGACAATAAATGTGAGGACAAAAAGCCTCACCCCGGGATGGCAGGATAGCAAGAGGGAGCACGGGTCTCTGCTGCCACTGTTGAGTGCTGACCCACTTCTGAAATGCCTTATAGCAGATTACAAACCAGCAGGAATAGTTAGAGCTAATTTGTATAAAGAAAGTATATATATATTTCTGTATGAGTATTTATTCATGAAAAATGTTAGAAAGTACACGTGGCTGAGATTGCTAACTTTCCCCCCATACCTATTCTCTCCTTTTCTACAGTAACAGATTTCTAGGTTCTCCAACAAGGGACTACATATTCCCCTGCAGCCAGGTGTGTCCCAGGATGAGGTTCCAGAGAATGGGATTGGAGGAGATATGGTTTTAGCAACTTCTAGGTTGTTTTCTTAAAGGGAAAGAGGTTTGCCTCCTTTCTCTCCTTCCATCCTGCTGCCTGGGATGTGCTTATGATCCTGGCCATCTCAGGCCAGGCAAGTGAGCAAGGCAGAGCAACAAGATAGAAGGAGTGTGGGCCCCCAGATGACCTTTCAGAATGGAAATCTCTGTTAGCCCTGGATGCCTCCCTCCCCACTGTTATTGGAGATAGAGAGTTATTAGCTAAACCTCTGCCTGTGTTATGTCATTGTTCATTTGTGTCTCTGTGTGTCTGCACCTATATCCTAACTGCTGCCGTGTTTACAGAGGTCCTCATCAAATAGTGAGAATATTTTTTAAAAATACTGTAGTGTAGTGTATTTTCTGAATTTTTTGAAGTAAGATTTGATTACTTGCACGGTAGAAACACTATTTTTAAAAAGTACATTTCAGTTTGCAAAGGAATTTTAATACCATGACCTGAGAAGTGAGCAGGTCAACCATGAGCAAACCCATCAGGGAAACTGAGTCATAGAGAGGATAGCTATTGCTGAAGTGGCCCAGTCAGGAAGTAGGAGAGCCACGATGGAGCCCAGGCACCGAGACCTAGTCCTGCACCACAGTGCTATTTCACATGGGCATGAAGGGGACTCACCTGTGCACGTGAGTCCATCCCCTTCATAGTTCAGGTCACACTCACACGTGTTGTTCTCCTTACAGGTGGCATGAGCAGAGCAAGGGGGTGTGCACACAGGAGGCAGAACTGCAAGGAAAGGGGCCACCGTTCATCCTGCACCCCCGGTATGAACAGTGGGGACCCACTGCAGATTTCTTAAGATGTGTTTATGGCAGGAAGTGGGGTCATTTGCCAAGGTCCCAGCCAGCCTGGAGATGCTGAGGATCTAGTATTGCTCCTTTACACTAAGACTGTATCTCTGCAACATTATCCAGATCAAAATGTGAATGTGTTACCCTGAGGGGTAACCGATTAAAGCCTGATGCCTCAAAATTTGCTAGCAGGGATGAACTTTGCAGATTAGCTCTCTGGCCCTAAGGACATGGGGTTCCAGATGGAGATGGTTTGATTGGAGGGGAAGTCCATGGCTTTCTGAGGGCACTGTGGGAGGTTTGGTGAGTGGATGGGCTGCAGGGTGCACAGGTAGTAAGAAGTCATGGGGGTGTTAGGGGAGGAGGCAGGAGGAAGGGGAGGAGGATGTACTGTGGAGATTCCTGAAACTTCAGGTTGCTAAAACCCATAGGGAGAACCTCATCCTGCCCTCTTGACCCCAGGGAAGATGAGGTGACAGTGATCCACATTGGATAATTTATCCTTCACGCCTTATACCTTCCAGGACATGGAGCTTTGGTTTAGGGGGAGCTTGGAACATGGGCTGTTTAGTAAGGATCAGGATATGACAATGAGGATGATGATGGCAATGAGACTGTAGCTGCTGGTTGAACGCCCCAAACACTATGCACCTCTTTTTACAGTGAGTACGACACAGCTCAGAGAGGGTAGCTTATCTAAGGCCGGGCATCTAGTAAGCAGCAGAAGCAGGGGTCAGACCCTGGTCTCGGGACCCCACTCAGCCTCTGTGGACATATCTGGGCTAGAGAACCACTGTGAAGAGGTGCTGTCCTCACCTGAGCATGGCATTCTGTGGTTGAGGTGGGGTGTTCTCTAAAAGCAGTGGAGGACATGCTGGTTTTATGAGTTTGAGTTGAATCTTTTCTATTTTTCCTTTGAGACTGAGTGTCACTATGTCACCCTCAGTAGAACACTGTGGTGTCACAGCTCACAGCAACCTCAAACTCTTGGGCTTGTCAGGTGTCCTCAAACTTTTTAAATAGGGGGCCAGTTCACTGTCCCTCAGACCATTGGAGGGGCAGACTGCGGGCCCAGGGACGAGTTGGCTGCTAAGCAGGACAGGCAGCAGCAGCAAAAACACCCAGCGTGCCAGATAAATGTCCTAGGCAGGCTGCATGTGGCCCATGGGCTGTAGTTTGAGGATGCCTGGCTTAAGTGATTCTCTTGCCTCAGCCTCCCAGTAGCTGGGACTACAGGTGCCCACCACAATGCCTGGCTATTTTTTGTTGCAGTTGTTATTGTTGTTTAGCAGGCCCTGCCAGCCTTGGTGTCTGTGGCCAGTGCCCTACTCACTGAGCTACGGGTGCCGAGCCACCCAGTTTTCTTATAAGTTGCCAACCTCCTGAGGCCCAGGGCCACAGGTCCAAATCATCTTTGGCATGTGGAACCAAGAACCCCTGCTTTGTCATTTTTTAAAAATGTCACTCAGACCCCCAACTTCACTTGGACACTCTTGGAAGGGGGTCTGCTGTGACCCGATGCTGTCAGCAGCTGGCCACTCCCAGAACAGACCTGCCTGAGTGTCGCAGAAGGGGCCTGTCCACCCTGTTTCACAGAGGCACTGCCCGGAGCCTGTGATTCCATCATCACACTGTCCATGTTCTGAGCAGCTACAGGCTGTAAGGCAAAGTGGAGTGTGGTCAGTGATGGGGGATCAGGGATTAGAATCCAACCACCACCCTGCTGACCGCCTGCTGACCATCCATTTTCAGTGTGGGAGGCACTGTGCTTATGCCAGGGTCATTCATGCATTCATAATTAATTTACAAAATTAACTTATTCATTGGTTAGCCCAGGATAGGCACTGCTAAGCTATGAAGTTACAAGAGAAGGTCCCTGTTCTCAATGGGGCTTGCGGTCTGGGGTTCACCAACTGTTGAATGTGTAATTATGAATGTGATGAATATTACAATCCCAGCAGAGTATCATGGGAGGCTGTAATAGAATATATGGGGACAGAATCTCATGGAGGGCCTTCTGGTGGAGAAATCTGATTAAAAGTAAAAATGACAAATTATGTACCAACTCTATCGTTTCTTGTCCCCTCCAGCACTATCATGCTAGCCTGAGACACCACAGATTTTGCCTACATTATTGTGTCACCTTCCCCAAAGGGGCCCTGGTCTGTGCCTGCTCCCCTGCAGTGTACCCTCCACAGGGCAGCTGCAGCAATCCTTTTAATCTGTTCATCATATTCCTCCACCCACATCCCCCACTGGCCTTCTGTCACACTTAGAATAGATGCTAAAGACCTTTTCCTAGAAGTGAAGTTCCTATGTGATCTGGGCCCTGGTGACTTTCATATTTCACTCCTTTTCTCCCTTCCTCTTCCTTGCCCACTCTGCTTGGCTGCCCTCTTCCCTGCTGTTTCTTACATGCCTGGCCTGATCCAGCCTCAGGGCCTTTGCACATGCTCATCTCTCTTCCAGGAAAGCAATCTGGTCTGTGCTGTTCAGTACAGTGGCCACTAGCTACATGTGGCTATTTAAACTAATTCAACTTAAAAGTTCGGTTCCTCAGCCACACAGTTTTGAGTGGCTGATAGCCAACATGGCTAGTGGCCATGACACTGGACAGTGGAGTCATGGAACCTTTCCAGCATTGCTGAGAGTTTGCTGGGCCGGCTCTTGATAACTGTACACCCGGCTCCTCACACCAGTTAGGTCTCTACTCACGTCTTCTCAAATAGTCTCCTTCCACTTTTAACCCTGTTACCTTCTTCTCTGTTTTTAAACCCTTTACAACTACTTTTTAAAATTTTTGTTTCTATTAGCTTTTTAAAAGCTGAGATTTTTGTGCCCCGTCCCCCAAATCACATATCCTTAAACCTTAGCATGATTCCTGGATGTTGAGCAAATCACTTAACCTCTTTGTGACTTGGTTATTTCATCCGTGGATATAATGGTACCTACCTCAAAGGGCTTTTACCAGGATTCAATGGTAAAACGTATGTGCCCAGCACATAGTAGGTGCTTGATAAAATGTTAGCTATTGGAATTAGGAAGGACTCTCTAAAGATGAGCTGGTTGAATGACTGAATGACTGAACTAATGACTATTGTTCAGCCGCAGATTGTCTTGGGGCCAGCCCAGGATGTGTCACTTCTAGGAATATAGGAAAGGGGGGAAAAGGCGTTTAGGGCAGACAGGTGGGAGGTGGGTGGAGGGATGCTCCAGGTCAGGTGGACGGCGTGGATGAGGACAGGGAGCTAGACAGCAGGCGACACCCCTGGGAAGCAGCACCACGTACGCTGACAGTCAGGCCCGAATCTGCCCGGCCAGCACAGCTCACACGCCGTCCCGTTGAAGCCGGTGTTGCATTTACATTCCCCCGGGGCTGAGTACTGATCGAGGCAGACACCCTGGTTGTTGCATGGGGTATCTGGTCCTCCCGGGCAGGCTGGAAGAGATGAAACAGGAGCGGCTGGACAGTCTCCTGGGCCCAGAGCAGCTCAGCGCCTTTGCAAACATGCTGAGGATTCTGACTCTAGTTACCCAGAGGGACTGTGGGCCTGGGTGTGTCACCTGATATTTAAGGCAAGACATGGACCTAGGAGATGTGAACTTGGATGTATCCGATATGACTCCACCTTGGCAAGGTGGTATATTGAACTGTGCAGTGTACTTGAGCATCAGGAGACTTGGATTTGAGCAGATCTGGGCTGACAGATGAACTTGCTCTGAGCTTTAAGTTTCTTAGCTCTAAATGATGGTGATGAAGAAGATGATGATATAAATAATAATACAGTGCCTGCTTGCCCTGTAACAGACTGTTATTGCGAGGATCAAATAAACTACTATAGCTAAGAGTATTTTTAGAGTATGAAGCACTAACCGATGTAAGGGCTGACACAGGTTTTTATGAATGGCCCACACTTTCATGATGGAGGGTGGGGCAGGGTGATTGCATGGACTCTGAACCCAGAGGGTGCTCTAGAGACTATGGCAACTGGAGCAGGCATGGTGGTAACAGTGATGGCCTCTGGAGACAGACCGTGGGACCCTGGGCTTGCTTCTTGTCCTCTCTGTGCCTCTGCTTTCTCATATAAAGTGGGGACACCAATGGAACCTTCTCCCTAGGGGTCGTTTCCTGGATTAAATGTATTGCTATCTATGGGAAGGAACAATAAATGTGCCTCTTTAGAACAATGTGTGGCAGCTGGGAAGTGCCCTGTAGGCACTTGTTATGCTTCTGCTACTGACGTGTTATTGGCTAGAAGTTGTGTCCAACAGAGGCTCAGGATGGGCCCGAATGCCCTTTGGCAAAGAGCCTTTTCCTGGTCAGGAGGTCATGGAGGTGGGACAATACCACATGTCCTGTGTCGGGGGGCCCTCAGGAAATTAGGGCCCACATGTGCTGTATCAGCATATCACCTGCCAAGGGAGAGTCGTACCAAAGGCATCTAAACAGATCTCCCTGGACTCAAGAGAAGAACTAATCATGCTTATCAGCGTCACCGACGTTGTATAGCTTCAATAATGGGATACAGCATCTTTGGCACCCTGGGAAAGGCTTGGGTTCTGATGCTAAGCCAAAACGTAGACACAATTACAATGCACCCAGTAGAACCTCAATTCAATAAAAAAGAGAAAAATACCCAAATATGCCAAATGCACAAAGTGGAAGGAATGCCATAGAACTCTTCAGAGTGGTTGTCTTGGGGTCTGGGGATCACCGGTAGCAGGGTTTCCCCCATTTCTTTGTCATGTTGATACTTTCAAATGCCAAACAGTGAGCGCATAGTCCCCTGACAGTCACAGGCAGAAAGGGGAGCCCTCACCCTGACAGTTGGGCCCGAAGTAGCCCTTGCAGCACCTGGGGATCCGCAGCACCAGGCTGCACTGCTGCTGGCAGCCCTCCAGGTTCCTCTTGAAGGACAGGTGGTAAATACACTTCTGCTTCATGCCCTGAGGGAAGAAAGCAGACCATTCCTCCGCCTTCCGGCCTAGGGCCCTGGGCTCCCCGTCTCCAGTCCGCCTCCCAGGAGATGATCCTGGGTACTGCCCAAGGCGAAAATGGCACTTCCAATGGGAACCAGTGATTTTAAAAAATACATTTCTTTTAAAATCAATATTTTTTCTTAGGGGTGTCCCTAGTCCAGTGATGGAAGTACAGGGATGGGGAGGGGCCAGAGCTAGAGTCTACAGGAAGATTTCTCCCCAGACTCAAGAGGAAGAACTAAAGAACTTTCTGACCTCTATGGTGGTTTGCAAATGGTGTGGCTGCCTGGGGAGAGGGAGGGGGAGGGGGAGCTTCCTATCATGCGTAGCAGGGAGCGTATGAATTACATTTCCTTTCATTATAGGTTTTGCTAGTTGAGTAGGAAGAGCTTGACTTTGGAATAAGTAATAAAAACCAATATTTAATGAACGCTTACACTTAAGCATACTCACAATTTGAGATTTACTCTTCCTAATAGCTGCTTACAGGATTGTCATTAGCTCCATTTTACAGAGCAAAACACACAGATCATGTGACTCGACAAAGGTTACTGGAATTTAACCCCGTTATCTGTGGACTCCAAATTTCACTGTCTTAGCCATCCCTCTACATTGCTTTCTGGACTTTAATCTGAGCCTTGCTCCATTATAAGCTGTGTGGCCTTGGGCTGATTGCTTGCCCTCTCTGAGATTCATTTTCTTTCATAAGCACAGGTAATAATAGCTTCCTACAAGCATTGTAAGGAGGAACAGGGACAATGAATATACAAAGGGGCTCAGCCTGGGACATGGATAATAGCTAACAAAATGTAGCTATTACATTAGAACTGTAATTATCTTCTAAGTCCCAGGCAATTCCTAAGAGATGGGTAGTAGGTTGACGGATTGCCTGGGCTGAGAATGTCCTTCTCTCACTTCTTTGGCTTGGTTGTTGAAAGATTGAATAAATTACATTCATGAAACACATTCAAAGATACACCTACAGACCTCCACCCCCCACAACACACACCCTTGCATACACCAGAAGAGAGAGGACTCCTGAAACAAACTTATGGCTCTGCAAACTTTATCACTGCATTCTGAATTACCTTTGGTTTACTCCACCCTGGGCAGCTGGGGGTATTGATACAGCTCCCACAATTGCCCTAGTATGCAAGAAAAGAAACACTTAAGAATCACAGAAAAACACAGAAAAATATCCTTGATATTTATACCTAGATTGATTGATTAAGGACTTAATTAATCTTGATTAAGATTCTAGGTATGACCAAGAATATCTGAACAACTTTGCGGTGGAGAATTCTGAAGGTCAGTCTTGGACCTCAGCACTTTGATTCAGTCACACAGAGCTGGACCAAGGCAGCATCATTCAGGCACATGGAAATGTAGATGCAAGTGTTAGTTCCATTTTACGTTACCTAGGATACTTTTGGCCAATCATTAATACTCTTTGATTCTCAGTTTTATGATCTATAAAATAAAGATGATAATTCTTGCTGTTGAGTGGCGCCCGTAGCTCAATGGGTAGGGCGCTGGCCACATACACTGAGGCTGGCAGTTTGAACCCGGTCTGGGCCAGCTAAAACAACAATGACAACTTCAACAACAACAAAAAATAGCCAGGCATTGTGGCGGGCACCTGTAGTCCCAGCTACTTGGGAGGCTGAGGCAAGAGAATCACTTAAGCCCAAGAGTTGGAGAAGTTGCTGTGAGCTGTGACACCACGGCATTGTACCCAGGGCGACAGCTTGAGACTTTGTCTCGGAAAAAAAAAATTCTTGCTGCTATTTGATCTTTAGGGGATTGGTAAGGGAAAATGATTAGCTGAAAAAAAAATGTGTGTAAATGTAATTAGAAATTAAGAATGTCACAACGTTCATAGCAGAAAGGACAATTGGTTGCCTCTACTTTGGCTGAATGGTATCCAAAATACTTGGGGTATTTGTTGAATGGCTAGGAGATGCTGGGTACTGGTATCAACTAGTTGCCATGTAAAGTTACCTCACCTCTTTCAGACTCATTTTTCAAATTTACGTAATAGAGTTGGTGATGACTATTCCCAATAATGGATTATTCTAGGGGTAAACTGAGCACTGAGCTAAGTGGTTGAAAGGTGTCTCAGTCAAGGTGCTAGATGAGTGAGTGAACGTGAAAATGCCTGGAATAGACATTCAATTAATGTTGTCAAATGAATGAATAGGCAAATGAATGGAGGTGTGGGTGGCGTATAACATTAGACTGACCATGTGAAATTGCCATTTTTAGGGTGGCACCTGTGGCTCAGTGGGTAGGGCGCTGGCCCCATATACCGAGGGTGGCAGGTTCCAACCCAGCCCCAGCCAAACTGTAACAACAACAACAAAAATAGCCAGGCGTTGTGGCAGGTGCCTGTAGTCCCAGCTACTCAAGAGGCTGAGGCAAGAGAATCGCCTAAGCCCAGGAGTTGGAGGTTACTGTGAGCTGTGGTACCACAGCACTCTACTGAGGGTGATAGAGTGAGACTTTGTTTCAAAAAAAAAATTGCTATTTTTACAGGCCCCACACTGTCCAATATGGCAATTTCATATGGTATAATCTGGCAGAAGCTCAACAAATGTTTGTTGAGTGAATGAGCGAGTGACCCACTGAATGGTTAGATGTAAAATGAATGGCAGAACAGCTGGCACACAGTTGGCATCCAAAACTGTTTCCCAATGACAAGGGAATATATGGGCGGGTGGGTGGGTAGATAAAAAGAATATTCCAGGCCAGTAGGGCTAACTAGATGCTTGTTGATTTTGAATCTGAAGAACTCCATCCTTTGGCCCTCACATCTCCTGGCCTTCAGTGGCTTCGCAACAGGCTCCACACTGGATCACAGGGACCATTCTTTGGTTCTCTTATGACAGTATTATTTTTAGGACTGACCGAAACATCGAAAGCACTGTAGACGTCACAGCGGCCTCCCAGGGTGGGATCCATCAGCAGACAGTCAATGCCATAGGCCACACCCAGGTCAAACAAGAGCTCCCGCTGCACAATTCTGCATGTTTGGCCATTGAGAAAGAGCTCTCCCTGGGTAAGAGAGAGAAGGAAGGGCAGGGTGGTTAGAAAGAGACAGTGAGAGAGAGAATAGTCATTCCCTCTCAGGCCATAAAATGTAGCCAGCACCTGCAAGATTCAGGGAGAATTGGAAAAAAAACTGCAATAGAACCTGCATAGTTGCTCACTTCCCTACATTGACCACCTCCTTGAATTCACCTAGTTTTTGTAGACCAGACACGCATTACATGTACATATCAGTACGGCAGGCCTAGTTCCTTATGCTGGCCACCTCTGTATATTGACCAGTGTGTTACAGTCCCTTGGGTGGTCAACTTACAGAGGTTCTACATATCCAGCCACATAGTTTAAAAAGCAGAGATGCATGTGGCTGTATACTTTCTGGACAGCCCTTGTCTGCGTCTCTCCCTCTCTCTCAAGTACTCAGCATATATTTTGTGCCGGGTATTTATTCTGAGAGCTTCAACCTACACAAATGATTTTAATCCTCCAACAACTCTAGAAGGTAGCTACTATGATTAGTACCCATTTTCAGATGAGGAAACTGAGGCAGCGAGAAGTTAAATGACTTGTCTAGTAACTGGTGGTGTGGGCAGTCACCCTTGGAGCCTTGAACAAAGGAGAAGTGTCAGCAGGCGGGTGATGGGGTGGAGTAGGATGACCTCGTCCTGGTTCAGGATAAACTGTGGATGTGGCCACTTGTGTGAAGTAGCTGAGTTTTCTTACTTAGGATCAGCACTAGCAAAGTGGCTGGTTCGGTTTCTTTCCAGGATATATGAGCGACGTATTTGAATTTTATAATAATAACTTCTTTTTAACATGTACCAGGAATTATGTAAAGCAGGCTTTAGATACATTACAGGCAGTCTCCAAGTTACAAACACTTGACTGACTTACAACTCATACTCATAAATGGAGGACATTATAGTAAGTCCCTGACTTACAAGCATCAGACTGATGTCTGACTCATACTTATGAATAGAAGCTATTACAGGTAATAAGTAAACATACCTGTCCCAACTTACATAGAAATTCGACTTAAGAACAAACCTACAGAACTCATCTCTTTTTTGCAATAGGGCTTCCTTCCTGAGATCAGCCTGCTAGTAAGTTCATGGATATTGTTGTCTTTCCCCAAAAAAACAAAATGCTTTTAGAAAGTTCTGTGAGGGCTCAGCACCTATGGCTCGAGTGGCTAAGGCGCCAGCCACATACACCTAAGGTGGCAGGTTCGAATCCAGCCCGGGCCCACCAAACAATGATGGCTGCAACCAAAAAAAAAAAAAATAGCTAGGCATTGTGGCGGGTGCCTGTGGTCCCAGCTACTTGGGAGGCTGAGGCAGAAGACTCGCTTGAGCCCAGGAGTTGGAGGTTGCTGTGAGCTGTGATGCCATAGCACTCTACCCAGGGGGACAGCTTGAGGCTCTGT